>VXBQ01000415.1:1807341-1817466 GCA_013400175.1 Phainopepla nitens | reverse complement strand
CGGGGGAGCGAGCCCGCCTGTCCTTCTCCCGGGGGAGCGAGCCCGCCTGTCCCCCCCCGGGGAGCGAGCCCGCCTGTCCTTCCCCCGGGGAGCGAGCCCGCCTGTCCTTCCCCCGGGGGAGCGAGCCCGCCTGTCCTTCCCCCGGGAGCCCGCCTGTCCCCCCGGGGAGCCCGCCTGTCCCCCGGGGAGGCGGGCCCGGCTGCAGCTGAGCGCAGACAGGAGCTGCCTCGCTGCTGCTTAACTGTGTCACCCACCTGCCCTCAGGCTGAAAGGCATTTGTATGCAGCTGCTCAGTGAAACTGGATCAGGAATAGCCTGGCTCAAAGAGGTTAGCTTTTAACCTGGGCATATTGCCTGATGCAGCACACAAATGCCTGTGCTAGTGCAAGGCAGGGAAAAGAGAGGGATGAGGGAGAGACTTGAAGTACTTTTACTTCTTTGCTGCTGTTGAATGTGTAAGGTGACATAAATGTGAAGAAGGCTCCAGCAGCTCTCCTGGATGTTCTGCTGCAAGCTGTTTCTCTGGTGGCGTATTTTAAGTGAATGCTTTTTTCTCTCACCTGTGCATATTGTGGGTCACAGCCAAATAGATGAAGTTTGTGGAGGATTACTATTCTGTTTGTGATAGGAATTTTCTAGAACTGCAAGTCTGAAATTAATTCTTTCCTGACTAAAATTTCATCCCTTATCTCTCATGAGATGCTTTCTGTTTATTTCTGTTTTGCAAAGACTCTTTGAAAAGAAGTCATGAAAGCTGAGACACAAGGTGCCTTTGGCAATGGTTACTGTGGTAGCTCAATTGTTGCCCGTGAGTTGATACAGAGAGGTAAAATATTCAAAGCACTTTTCAGTTAAAGATAGTGAAGCTTATCTCAGTCAATTAGTTATTTCTGCACTATTAATGTCTGGGAAAAATAGACGAGGTGCATTTTTGCCCAGTGGTGTCAGCTGGACTTTTTGAGTCACTGTTGTATTACCAACATAGGAAAATAATAAAACTGTGTAAGAAATGAAATAGTAACCAGGAGTGGGAGAGTTACAGTTAAGGTTTGGAATGGGTAGCTGAATTAAGAATCTGAGGCAGTAATTTGATTTGTGTTTAAAATGACATGTTTTCTGGGAGAGGGAAATGTGCTCCACATTTCTGTTTTCTGTCTTCCACCTACTGTCTTCTGGAGGATGACAGGGAGCTATCTTGCAAATTGCTCTTATTATTCAGGCTCATTGATTCATTATCCAAGCATTCTTCCTTCTGTGGTTCAGGGTCCAGAAGTTGTCTAAGGAGGAGGACTTTGGACAGCAGAACAAGCTGAAATGTATGTGAAACTACAGCCTGACTTTAATAGTCACCTACAAGCACAATGAGGTTAAATTGTAGTCTTTAATACATAGAATAAACTTTTTATTAGAAATCAGCTGTGATTTTGAGTGTATTGCAAATAACAAAAAACCTCATTCAAACAATTGCTAAAATAAAGTTTAAAGTTAAAATTTGTGGCAGCTTTAATCAACCTAAATGGGACCTGCGTAGTGCCTAACTTGCACAAGTGCTATTGAGTCAGAGAGAAACACAGTCTACCTCAAAGCAGTTGCTTTTCAGGGAGGGAGGAGAGGAAGAAGAGTTTTTTTAGCTGGATTGGCTTCTGGACTGGCCCATACTCCAGGAGTATGACCAGGGATGGGTCAGGGCTCTGTGGCTCAAGATAGAGAGGGAGAGGGAGGGCTGTGGCAGCTTAAATTGGTGTGAGGCCAAACCCTCTGGTACAGAAGAGGCCTCATGCTCCTATGTAAAGGATTGGCAGAAGAATGAGAGCAGCCAGAAAGGTGTTACAGAACAATTATGTGAAAGAGTGAATGGAAAAAAATCTCTGGTTGAAATAACAGATACAAGACAGTCATTCTTAATGTGTACAGCTGTGGTGTGTCATAGATGCTGTTACTTGGTAGTGCCACGTTGTGCATCTGTGGATGACTGTGTGTTTCTCTAGTCAATTGTTTCCTATGACTTTTGGCCTGTAATATTGCTCTTTCTCCATTTCTGTTTGTGTGGCTCTGGTGTCTACCTGTCCATCCCACAGTAGCTGAGCCAGTGGTGCTGTGTCCTTTGTTCGACGGCTTCCTTCCTCCTTTTCTACCTGTTCCCATTCTACTTTTCATATCCCTTTTGAACAGAAAATGCAGTAGATTTTGACTTTTCCTTGCATTTTGTTGTCCAGCCTGTACCCACATCTTCAGCTCTTGGAGACTACTCATTCTTCATTGCATACTGTGAATTTGAGACTTTAACAGTAATTTCTTTGCTGTGCTCAGAAGAAAAGTGATGTAGCTATGCCTGTATCTCCTGGCCAAACTTCCCTCATGTTCTTAGCAATAATGTTTTTTTCTTGCATGCAGATCTTTAGGTAAATTGAAATGTTTTAATGCCTTGATGAATAATTTAGTTCTGTTATAGTATTTCACTTTGGAAATTAAACTTTATATTAGCAAAACTGATAGCTAGCTGTGTTATGTTGGGCTTTGTATTTCTTACAGAAAGAAATTCAAGCAATGAGTCAGTGCAATCACCCTAATGTGGTGACCTATTACACATCTTTTGTGGTGAAGGATGAACTTTGGCTGGTTATGAAGCTATTAAGTGGGGGTAAGTTACTGGTTTTACTTGTTTAGCTGCAAGACAATTGTAGAATTTTTTTCCTAGTGTACCACTCTTGAGTTAATTGATCTAAACTAACTTATGAGAAAGGAATAAACACTACATAAAATGAACCTTGAAATGTAGACATGTTAAGGAGGAATGTGCAAGCTTACAAATTTTATATATCTGTATTCATAGGACAGGCTAAGAATTACTAAAATACAGTAGTTATATAAACAGAATTTGATTTTCATTCTGAACCAGTTTATCAAAGTTCTCTATTAAGGCTGTGTAGGGAAAACTGATTAGAATTAATTCTGTCGGTGTGATCTTTTATGGAGTTTTTCTAGAATCCTCAGTATTTTTATAAAAATGCATATATTTCTGATTTCATAACGAGTATTACTCGTTCCTTATTCAAGCAAGATCCATCCTAGGCCAAGTATTACACATGTTTCATCTTTTTTATTGCTTAAGCTAACCAAACACTCATTGCATTTTTTTATGATGACAGTTACTGGTATAAAATTCTTATTTAGTTCTGGAAGAGGAGAAAGGGGGCTGAACTTAATGTGCTTGTAGTTTACAAAAGAGAGGCCTAAGAATAAGATGTGATGGTCTTGGTTGTTACACAATGTTGTTCAAGATGGCAGCAGGCATGTTAGTCTTGATGGCAGCAGGCTACTTCACCATCATGCTGGAAACAAGGATGGGAAGTGCTCGTAACGCTTGTTATGTTGCATTTGGTAGAACTGGTCAGTTCAAGCAAAAGCAAGCATAAAGCATGAGAGAAACCAGTGATTCATGACAGGAATTTGCTGTGAGCTGTCGAACAGTGCTTGGATAAAAATAAAATGTTTCCATTAAATGTCTTGAAGTGTATAATAACTGAAGTTCAATGTCAAACTATATGTCACTGGGAATGTTGTAATTTGTTTGCAATTGTCTCCTGCCAGTCTTGCAGCTGTGTGTTTATATCGTGAACACATGAACCATAATCTAAAGTGGATTATAAACCAAGACCTTTGCAGTACATATCTGTTTAAATATGGGGTACTCCTGAATTTTTAATTAGTGGTTGCTTTGCAAGCTGTTAGCAGATATTTCTAATGGATCATTAAGTGTTATGGTGTTTGGATAGGTTAGTGGTGTGCTTTATTCTGAGAGCTAGTTACATGAACCATTTACACATACATGCAAAGATTTAAATTGCAGTAGCATAGAAGGAATGAAGAAATACAGCTTTCTAAAGAATCTGATATGATAATGCTTTGTATATGCTTTTTTTCTCTCCTGGATCTGTAATACAGGTTCAATGCTTGATATAATAAAGTATATTGTCAACAGAGGAGAGCACAAAAATGGTGTGCTTGAAGAACCCATAATAGCAACAATTCTTAAAGAGGTTTTAGAGGGCTTAGACTACCTACACAGGAATGGGCAAATTCACAGGTAGGAGCATATACCACAGTGAAAAGCATTTTCAAAATTGACTGTAGCTTGTTGAGTCTGGTCAGCTGCAGAATCTTGTGAAACTATGTATGCAATATTTGTTTGTTTGCATAAAATGTACTGTATGCGCTTTCATGCTAACTCCTGTTTATACATTCTAGAGATTTGAAGGCTGGCAACATTCTTCTGGGTGAGGATGGCTCTGTACAAATAGCAGGTAATGGTGGTGATAGAGTAATGGATAAATAAAAGAAAAAGGTTATTGCAGTTGGATCAAGGGCAACTGATATCGAGGGGAAAAGTTTTTGTGTTGGCTTTGAAGTATTTCTTTTGGGGTGCTGTAGCCACAAGTTACCCAGATGTACTGGAGTCCTCTGCAACTTTATTCAGGAAGGCACACACAGGGAGGTTAAACTTGAGGATGTTTTAGTGTGGATTTCACTGATAAAACTATACCTTCTGTTCAATAGCATTTCATGAACAGTGTGTCGTGGAGCAAAGGTCAGCTCTGCAATGGAGAGTTTCCATAGGCATACCTATGGCAACTGGCTTTATTTCTAAAATGCAAAACTTCTGCTTTGTTACTGGTAGTTTAACAGATTTCAACTTTTCTCCTCTTTCCCAGATTTTGGTGTTAGTGCATTTCTAGCAACTGGAGGTGATGTTACTCGTAACAAAGTAAGGAAAACATTTGTTGGTACTCCCTGTTGGATGGCCCCTGAAGTAATGGAGCAGGTATTTCTAATGCTAATCAAAAATTCAAAACGTTTTGTCTTTTGATTTTGGAAGTTGAGACATTACCACCTTGGTTTTCCCTTCTGGTTGTGTTTCAGGTGCGAGGTTATGACTTCAAGGCCGATATGTGGAGTTTTGGGATAACAGCCATTGAGTTAGCAACAGGAGCAGCACCTTATCACAAATACCCTCCTATGAAAGTAACAATCACTTTGTAATTGTTAATGCTGTTAGCTGTATTATTAATGCTGCTAGACAGTTAGTACTACTTCATTTTTAATAGTAACTTAGGGTATCTAAATGGATGTATTTTGAGGAGTATTTTTTCTCTTCATTTCAAATTGGTTTTGCTTACGACACCTCATTTTTTGATTTATTTTAGGTGTTAATGCTAACGCTTCAAAATGACCCTCCCACTTTAGAGACAGGTGTAGAGGACAAGGAGATGATGAAAAAGTATGGCAAATCCTTTAGAAAACTAATCTCATTATGCCTTCAAAAAGATCCTTCCAAAAGGTAGGTCATTATTGCCATGTAAAATAGAATTATTTTTGAAAATATGTAGACTGCTTTTAAGCTACAGTGACATAATCTTTAAGTGTATGGTTTGAATTTTGTAAATAGCAGCCTTCAGTCACCTCCATCTGGGGAGAAGAAATTGCCTTTTTACTGTTCCTTAAGTTTACTTCTTCTGATTGTTAACCTAGTGTATTTATACTTAAACACAGTATTGAATTAAATGCAAATCAAACAAAAGTCCTTGCTCTACATCTTAATTTCTTATCTGAAGCAAGATATAAATCTTGATAGTGTGCACAAGTCTAGTAAGACTGTTCAGATTGAGCAGCAGAACAGTTGGTAACCAAATATGTAATTTGCTTGGCCTTTAAAAGAAATTAAAAATAAATAATTTAATGTTGATTTTTCTCATTTTGTGGCATAAACTTAGCACTGTTTTTAACTGGGATATTTCCAGAGAAAATTACTTACTAAGATGTTCTGGTTCTTTTGCTGTGAAGTTAGGGGCTCCAAGTTTGTTGAATTTTCCTCATGTTTATGTAGGGAATTGCATGTCATGGTGTCTTTGCTGTTTGTTCTTTCTTGCTATGTTTTTTAAATAGCCAAGGTGATGAAAGTATTAAACATCTATTCCAAAACCATTGTTGAGGTCCCAAGTTCCCTGAATGATTAGTTTATTTATTCATTTTTATGCAGACCCATTTTTGCACGCATTTTTGGTGAATAATTGTAGGAAGCACATTGTAATTAGCATTATTTCCTGAGGTACTTAGTATATCACTACTTGCTGGAGTTTCAGCGCTACTATTTTTTTGGGAAGGATTGTTCTAAGAGAGCCATCCTGATTGTATGTGTCATTTTTGCTGTGTACTTCCTGATGTGATGTTAGCCTTAAGTCGTATGGTTGTAGGAAGTCAAATTGAAAAGGTGACAGCAGGAATACTAGAGAACAAGTATAATTAAGAAAAAAGATTGTGGCCACGTCTTTTTTCTTGAAATAGTTGAAAAATTTTGTTTCACTGAAAGATCATTTGTGTACTGCTTTCAGATTCCCAAACCCCTTACTGTTGTTAGTTTTACTACCAAGTCCTGATGCTTTAAGCTTTGTGCTGCAATTTGGCTGCTTACAGATAGGAATACTAATGGATAATCAAGCTCTTGATAATCAAGCTTCTTTTACTTTCCAGTGTCTAGCAATTTTCAGGGCAAGATTAAAGTGGTATGAAGTAATGAGAAGTAAATAAAATGAGTTTTCCTTGTCTCCTTGAATACATAATGCTGAGTTACCTGATGTGTAGTAAAGGCATTGGTGTTGGAACATTGGTGTTTGAGGTACTTATTTAAATGTATACATTTATTAAAACACATCCAGTACCTTCATACTCAGGATTGCCTTGAATGGAACAATTAGACTAGCAAATAGATGTTCAGATAGGAACAGGTGTAGAGCAATTGTTTTTTTACTGGGAAGTCATTACTGTATTTCATATTTCTTACAATCCAGGATGTACTTTTGCAAAGAGATCCCTCCAGTAGCCATCATGTCAGTTTTGGGAGAAGTCCTTGCTCTTGGTGGCAAATTCTAGGACTGGCATTGCACTGCAGTTGTCTGAGACTATGATGTTTTTCTTTTGGGGATCTCTGTGGGTGTTTGTCTCTCTCCTCAGTGCCAAGGATGCTGCTCACAGTCCTCAGCTGCAATTCATTGCCACAGCTTGTGTGGAAACACAGGGCCAGAAAGCATGTTCAGACCAGTTCAGAAGTGCCTGGCATAATTAATGGTAGAGGAATGGAGAACAATAGTTTGGATACAACTTTACTAAAATGTAGCTTTTAGGTAGGCATAACCTGTTATGAGATGTGATGGTACTGTACTTTGAGAACTTCGGCACAGAAGCTGATTTTTCTTTTAAATAGTTTTCCCTTTCTTTTTGCTCATCCAAGATACATGTATGAATTACTACAGAGTCTGGTGTTCTCCACAGGACCATTAATGAGATCTCCTTTACTGTAGAGCTTGGTGCTTTGGAGGTGAAGGAAAATACATGCTCTACTGTCTGTATCTAAATGGAATTCTTTTTGTTAATGTCTAGAGTTGTTTCATTATTCCTTACAGGTGTGAACTGATATATACATACAGACTATTTACTAGTCCTCTTTTGGTCACTTACTTTACAGATCTGTCCTCAAAGAAATAAACTAGGTCAGATTTTTGGAGCTTTTTTGAGATTTTCTCCAAACGGAAGCTTTCTCAGTGTTTTACCTAGTTTGTTCTATTTTTAATCTCTTGCTGGAATTGAAATGGAAAAGTAGAGCAGATGTTGCTTCTGTTTATTTAGAAATTTTGAGTCTTGAAGATTTTGACTTCCCTAAATTTAGCTGTGTCAGAATGAGTCCTGGATGGTGGTATGGGCTCCTAATGAAAATGATAGAGGATTTTATCATCCCAAGAGATGCTTCACTTTTTCTCCAGAGTCTGCTTCAGTACTAGAGTCTGGCTTTGGCTGGATAAGTAGCTTTTTGGATCCCTGAAGCTAGGGAGACAAAACTTGCTGTTGGAATCACTTTGGTAGCTGTGAGATTGTGGTTATCTCTTGGAAATGCTGAAGCAGACTTAAACAGAACTGCAAGCAAAAATGAAGTGTATCAGTTTTTACCTTACAGCTGTTGTTTTGATTTGTATTTGTCTGTTTGATTGGAAGATGATGCTGATGACTCTTTGGTTTATGCATCATGTTAATAGTGCCACTATAGTTTCTTGAGAATATCTGCTGACATCAGTGAGGTAAAAGAATGCCAATAGGAGGTACTGATGCTGCTGTATGGAAGATTGGAAAATGTAATTATGCTTTTATTGCTGTGGAGCAAAATTTTAGTTGTATTCATAGAGTCATTTGGGGAAGAAAGCAATGTGTACCTTTTTTTGTGAGTTTTTTTTTGTTTGTCTTTTTTGGTTTTTTTAAAGGTTAAATGCATTTGTGTTGAACAAAAAAAAGAGAAAATTGGCAGCTTAAGAGACTGATTTTTTTTTTTCTCTCTTTTTTGGTATTTTTGCCATAGAGAGGCTTAATTTTTTTTCATGTGTGGTAAGTGAGTTTGTGTGAATTAATTCAGTAGCTGTTATCATTCATTCCCCATTCATACAGTACTAATTCAAAAGTATTAGAGACGTACCATTTAACTAACGTCTTGTACTGTATTCACTGAGAGGGGTCTTTGTTTTCTGTTCTAATTTATTATTGATCTTTCAGGCCCACAGCAGCAGAACTTTTAAAATGCAAATTTTTCCAGAAAGCCAAGGTAAAACGTTTAACCCTATGAGTAAATTTTGCTCTGCCTTATAAAACTGTGAAATTTCTTTCCTTGTATTGGTTTTTAACTTAACAAATGTTGGTTTTGCAGAATAGAGAATACCTGATTGAAAAGCTTCTCACTAGAACACCTAATATAGCACAAAGAGCAAAAAAGGTGAGTGCATTCATGCATTTTTCTTGACTGGTGTAGAAGATAAAGCAGGGACTCCTCAGTTGCCTTACATTTTTAGTTGAGTGACTGAGCCATACTTTTAATGTAGTCCTTCAAAGATAGTGAGTGTTGAATGAATGTTTTCTGCAGCCTTGCTTTCTCTAGGAAGCCCTGAGGCATTTTTACTTCCTTTCTGGCCTTGTCAAAATGATACATGATATTTGTCATATTTTATATGATTTTTTTCTCACTTCCTCTTAGAAAGCTACAGGTGGAGTAGTTGTGGGTAGAAAAGGTGACCTGCAAACATATAGGTTCATAAACTGCACAATTCATATCTTCATTGATCACCTAGGAAAAGGGTGAAGATACTTTAAATGGTATTTATTGACAACTGCCTGGTTCTTTGGGTTATTTCAAATTTTATTCCCAAAAAGTCAGGTTGAAACTCTGTGAGAGCGCTGCTGAGTTTTTCAGGCCAGTGGAGCCTTATTCCATGGGTGACAGAGTTAAACCCACAGCTATGGCATATGCTGCTATTTCTGTGGTGCCTTTGGCACTTGTTTAAATGAGCTTACCAAGTCATGTGCAGCAGAATAATAGTAACTCCTAACAGGTAAGTATTGTAAAACCTTTAAATATGAAGCAAACTGCTGTTCCTAAGAGCTAAGAAACTGGAATGAATGTAGACTCCTGTTTGTTGTGTGTGAAAAATTCTTAAACTCCCTTTTCCCTTTCTGTCATGACTTAACTCACCATGTCTCTCCAGTATGAGGCGCCTGCTCTCAGAGACTGCTGAGCCTCTGCAAGTGACACAATAGTGTGCTGAGTCCAGCCTTCTAAAAGCTTGGGAGTCCCCCTTCTTGCTGGGGAGATATTTTGAGGAGGGCATTTCAGAAAAGGAGCTGTTTCAGGCTTTGCTGTCACATCAGTTAGGCTGCAGCTGCCCTGACCGGTGCTTGTACGATTTTCTGTTATCTATGGGACTATTGGTTTAGCATAATTCGACAGCACTGAAATATTCTCACAGCTGGTGGCTCACATTTGGAAGAGACAGTCAGCAAGATCTGAGTGCTTCCAGTTCCTTCGAATCTTCTTCATATGGAAGTAATTTTGGAACTCGTTGATGGTGGGCTCGGAGAGGCAGGAGCAGGAAGGGTGTGCTGAGAGGGTGTGCGGCAGGGGTGCGCTGTGCGGCGCGGGTTGGCGGCTGCGAGGGGAGGAGGAGTTCAGGGTTTGGCCGTGTGGTGGCAGCAGTGCCCGCACAAGCCGCGCTCCGGCTGGCGATAGCCCGTCCTCCGGGTTCCGGGCTGCGGCTG
>VXBQ01000415.1:1697639-1807321 GCA_013400175.1 Phainopepla nitens | reverse complement strand
ACCGCCTGCGCCTCCTGCGCTTGTCCTGCCGGCTGCATCCCGGCTCAGCCCCGCAGGCTGCCTGCTAACTCATGCATGCGCTTAGACTTCGTGTTTCGTTAGATAACATAGCGCTTGCAACTGCAAAGGGAATGCAGGATAGCCTCCCGTACGCCACCAGAAATCATTTTCTGAATTACTTTTTTGACGATTCTTTCTAATTTGAATCTTAAGAAATCAGCGCTGTACAGTGGTGGAAACAAATTAATACGTCTTTAATTACATCATAAACGGAAAACAATATTTGGGTTTTAGCTACTGAAAATCCTAAATTATTTATATTTTAAAAGGACACAATATTAAAATTCATTGGGGATTTAAAGTTTAATTCTCTTGTTAGAACTGTGCATGTAGCTGTTGTTTTAAGACACCATAAAATATAAATGTACTTTATTATTAAAACTCTAGAGTTTTTGTTTAAAAAGCTTGTGCAAGTCCGGTTTGGTTGCTTAAACATTAACGTGTAAAAAGTCTAAGAGGTTGCTCTTGGAAGAAGCAACCCTTGTAATTGAAAAAATAATATCATTAGGGTAATAGGTAGGAAAGAGCTGGTGTCATCACTGCTTAAATTATCTTCTGTGGTACTGGTGTAAAATGCCTGTGACTAATGATCTGTAGCACCACTGCTAGTACAGATGTCAGATCTGCCCTGCGGTAATCTAATTTTTCTTCCATTTACCACATGTATAATTGCTTTGCCTTGTTGCCCAGAACTCCAGCTGTGGTTTAGTTTTAACTTTAAATTCTTCTCTCTTGACATAGTGTTCCCATGTTTTGCTTTTGCCTTTATAGCTTATACTTGGCATCTGTGTTTCTAAATATGAGTTCAGGTCTGTTTGTGAAATCCCGAAAGCAGGTACACAGACCTTGTATGTGTGAGGAAAACATTTGGTGCTGTAAAGATCTGTCCTGCTTTAAATCCTAATTTGATAACTGAGCAACATCTTCACTGTGTGTTTAAAATACTGTTTAACATTGGAGTTATAAGCTATGTGTTTGTGCACATGTTCCCCCTGTTCCATTGTTTCATTTGCTTTTAATTCTGCTGAATTTTAAATGATGTCCTGCTTCCTTGCCCTAGCCTAGTAATTAAGGATAATGCTGAACCACTTACCCAGGAGGAGCATGTCTTGCCTCTTGCAGGACCTGGTTAGAGATATATTGGTACTGATCCACAGGAATGAGTGTTACACCACACAGCTTCTTACTGGCACAATTCTGGGTTTCACTAATGGGACTGCTCACCTGTGAGAGCATTGCTGGTATCAAGAAGAGCTGGAGAAAAGGCTGTGAGGAATGGTCCAAGCTCAGTGTGGTTGGGTAGGCAGGGACATGCTCTGAAGGCACGCTTTTGTCATTGATATAAATGTAGGAACCCTGACACCCCATGCCTGGTTAGATGGTGTGATGGTAGAGCAGCCTGCCCTGTCCTGCTTGGATGAGGGCTGTGTGCACTGCTGGCATAAAACAGCCCAGCAAGAGTTTACATATACTATTTATTAACATGTGCTGAAGTAGTTTTAATTTTGAACTGAACACTGAGTTGTTTCGTTTGTGATTAGGATTGCTGTATTGGAATAGAGCAATTTGAAATTTGAAACAGCTTTTAGAGTTCCACAGTCAATCCTCAAATCTTGTCACACTAAAAAATTAATTGTAACTTTAAGTACTCTGTGTGCCCAAAGTCCCTGGGTCAATTTTATGGTTTTATAATCCTATTTTTTAAATTTTTAAAATCTCTTGCATGACTGCCACTTCTACAAAGTGAACAGGGAAAAACATGTACTGCATTTTATTTTATTGCTATCTGAAGTGCTGCTGGTAAAAAAAAGAAATCTGAGCAATAATTGGGCTTGAATTCTATTTTTGGAATGGTGGTATTGCATTGTGCTCTTAATAGAAGCTTCTTTTAGAGATGAGAGTTGTACGTTAGTGGAAAAACCTGGTGACAGCATGAAGAGATGATTAGTGTGAATGATATCAGTTTTTATTATACTTCACTAAAAATGCCCTTATGGATGAGCTGGAATTCTAGCTCCTCAGTACAGCTATTTTAAGGTAATGGTCATGTTTCATTACATAAGATATCATCAATCCCCTGCATTTAATGAGAAAAATATCATTATATCCCAGATTTCTTGGACAGCTATAACAGCATGATTGCACCTCAGCAAGACATACATGTGCAGCCCTTCCTTGCTTCAGTAATGGATTTAATCTGATAGCTACATCTCACCAGTGATGTATGTTAGTACAGCTGAACTCCAGCTGAGTTGAAAAGCAGAGATCAACGTGAACCTGAGTTCAGATTGTTAATGTAATTTTATGTTAACTTTTCTTTACAGTTTAAGAAAAGCTTATTTAAATAATATGGACATATAAAGTGAAGGGATGTGTGCTATACCGGAACAACTTTTTCTGGAAGGCAGTAGCTGAACTATAAATATGTGTTTGGCAAGGCTTTGTGTGAGGGAGGGCCCTCCATTGCAGAGGATTATTGTTCAGGTTATCCAGAACACTGCTACAAATTTAAAAAAATAAATAGTGAAACTGTTTATATGGTTGAATGTTACTTAAAAAAGAAAAAAAAGTCAGGTAATTTTTTTATTGGAAGGGAAATTTAATAAAATAACTTCTTTCAGAAATGTAAATTTGACAGTAATTCGAATAATGAGAAAGCGTTAGCATAGCTGCATTAATGGGTAGTAGAACTGGAAAGTGTTTTAAGGGGCAGGCATATGCAGTTGCATCAGCTTTATTTTAACATTTCATGTAAAGGAAGAAGACTCCTTAGTGTTTGTGCCACCATGTAGTTGTTCCATTAGATGCAAAGAACTTCATGCAGTATATGACTTTTTCCATCTTTTTTCTTCACTGAGTGCTTTTACTACATGTGCTTGTTTGTGAAGTTGGATTTTGTGCCTTCTCAAATGGATCTAATTGTTACAGAGCAAGTCTGCTTTGAAACAAGCCATGGCTTAGTTGAGTACCTTTGTACGTCAAATAACCATATGCACATCTAAAATAACTTGGATTACTTATTATGGCAGAGTTTAAAAGCTCGTACATTATTCATCTTAGTTGTTGAAAAGTAGCTGTGTTCTCTGCTGGAGCGTGTGTTCCAGTCCATAGGCTGTCCGGGTTCCACTTCAGAATTCATTTTTGCAGTGAGTCCCTGTCTCTTGTGTAACTGCACTGATCTGCCCCTTAGCTAACGTTGTGTTCATGACCTGTTGACTTGTTCAAAAACATCTTGAACATGGACTGACAGGCGGTTGGTGTGTAATGAGAACTTTTCTGATTAGACCAGTAGCTCTAAGTATTTAGCATTTATCAAAGCTGTTGAAACTTGCAGAACTGGAGGAGGATTTTCTTGAAAGTGCTGTTGAAGGAGCCATGATTAAAGAATTAGACAGGATAAAGAAAGTCCAGGTGTGTATGATGCTGGTGATAGTCTTTGATCAGGGAGCAAGCAGAAGATAATCCTATTTTATTGCCCTGTTTTGTAAGAAATTGGTTTTCTGTCACTGAAAATGTGCAGGAAGGTGCTGGTTATACCTGTTTACCTTTTGAGAAATTAAACCTCAAACATTTCACTTGCATGGCATCCAGTACCAGATCACTTCTCTTTGATTTGCAATGGTTCCCTAAGTGAAAGTGTCTCAATGGAATTAATTTTTATTTAATAGTTTTCCCAGTTTATAGGCCAAATCAGTATTGTGTCAGTGCAGGCAGAAACAGCTGGCTAGCTTGGGTCACCTTAGTTTCATGGGGCTTCCTTTCTGGAATAGACAGCCTTTCTGCCTGTCTTTGTTCATAAAGGTAACAAGGAGTGGAAGGGAGGATGTGGAAGTGTGCATTACTTGTGATTTTGTATATTTTTGGCAAGTTTAGCAGGAAAGTCATGCAGGCAGATGAATTACAAAGAGTATTCTCTAAAAGCCAGGTGGTTCAGAAGCAGCATTCCTACCTGTTACCATTTGGTTAAGGACTGATGGAATAGGTACGTGAGAATTTTTTGCTTTTATATGGAGAAATTAAATATTTAGCCCTCATAGTTTAAAAAAAAAGGAGGAAATGAAAAACAAAAAAGAGCACAGGCTCAAGAGTCTGAGGCAAGTGTAAAGTATGTATGTTTTCCTGGTTAGACCCTGTAAAGCTTTTACAAGTGCAGTACCAAAAAAAATTACGTGTCATTTGTTTTGACGCTCCTTTTCTCCCTGCACTTGTGCTTGGTGCTGGTGATACTCCTGGAAGTTCCTGGCGAGAGCTGCGAGGGAAGTACAGGTGAGGCAGGATTGAGGTGTGGTGTTACCCAGTGATACTATAGGGGACTTAATTTGGCTGGAAAGTGCTCGTGTCACAAGGAGTTAAAATTATGTCTGGAGCTGAAAACTGTAAGGTTTTAACCAGAACAAGTCGATTAAGGCCAGCAGAGCAGAAAGAAGGGCTGGAACAGTAATAGTTCATTTCTGTTTGGCTGTGAAAAACAGCTCCACGAGAAGGTTGTTCAAGTAGTGCATCTGCAGCTAAAGGTGAAGTCAGGCAGAATGGGAAGAGAAAGGGAGTGTCAGGGATGCACATGCCAGCAGGGCTGTGTGGGATTCGCTGGCAGCAGAGGGCAGCCACATCCAGTGCCGTGCAGCCGGCAGGATCCAGCCTGCCTGAGCTCTGTCTGCAGTCGCAGGCTGGGAGTCTCGCCCCAGCTCTGGGATTTTAAACGCTCTAGGCTGGTTGAATGCATGCTGCTTCTTGTTATCTGACTAAAATAGAAACACTGGGGGCTTTAGAAAATTGGATTTTATAAAAATTGCAGATCTCTGTTAATTATTTTTGTGTTAATTTATAACTTCTTTTGGAGAACGACACTCAGCTTTTAATTTGATCACCTTAATATTTGAGAGAGACCTTGAATAAATTCAGGTCTCTTTAAAATCTGTGTGGAATGCAGAATGTGTTTTACAGTAATTTTTCTTATGTACATAAGCAGTTGGAAACCTTGAAGAAAATAGAAAAAGGTAGAAATTAGAATTTCACCTTGAAATGGTACTTTCAAGCCTCAGAGTTTGAAAGTAAGTGAAAGTCATAGTAATTTCTTCTTTGAATTCTACAGTAATGGACTGTTTTCCTAAATATTCTTTACTGTGTCTCTAATGCTGACAGTGAAACCCACCTTATAATGAGTTTTCTACTACTGAATAATGAAAGCTCTGCATGAAGCTGTATTTGGCTTCTTTCTTTTCACCTCTGTTATTTTAAGAAAGTAAACAGCTTGGATGATAGAAAAACATGGTGGAATTGGAAGATGATGATTATCAAGGTGGATCTAGTGATCCCTCTAGTGAAAAGTCTTCTAGCAGTGATTCACCATTATGATGTGCATTCATCTGAGCAGCCAGGAAAGAAAGCTCTAAAGATCAGGATCTGTCTTCACCATCTTTCAGAGTAGTAAATTACTTCAATTTGCTGTATCTTTGATTTGCTTTCTTTAATTCTTGCCAGATATCCTTGGCCTTGGCACCTTAATTTGATTGGAAGGGTGGAGGGAAGCAGGCAGGGAAAAGAAAGAGGATAGAAAAGAGCCTCGCTCTGCATGTCATTAGCCATCAGGTCATGCCTGATAGCCATTTGGGATTCCTTGTGTTTGAGGGGAAGTGACATTTTGTGGAGCAATGTAACTCCTCTACACAATTAATTGAAAACATCCTCCAGAGCACAGGTACAAGTTCATGCCTGAAAGGACTATTGTTAAAATATGAGTGAAAGAATTGTTTGCAGGTAATAACATTCAGTAATGAGGTTTATGCAGTGGAACTAATAAATGGAGAAATAATGTCTGAAAACCAAAATTCATGCTGAGTTACTAAATTTGCACATTTCCCATGTGACTGGAATTTCAGCAAAACTGCAGTTTCTCAAAGCAAAATCAAATTCCAGTTTTGGACTCAGGCTGAAAGCAGAGATAATAAGTATGTTGCAGTATTTAAGTAAAACCTCATGTTTAAGGAAAGCAGAATTAGGAGTTCAGGGAATACCTGCACTTGTAAACAAGATGTTTTGTTAACAAAATAGTGTCTGTCTTTGAGCCACTTTGAGCTTTGCAGTCTCTTAAGCAGCATTATCCCAGCAGTAGAAGAATTGGTGAAGAGTGGAATGGGGGAGGGTGTTGGACAAGGAATCCCCCAGAGTGGGTGAGAACTTGGTACACTGATTCACTGATACTTTACTCCTCATTTCCCCTAGAGGTGCAGGAATGTGATCCCTCATCCTGTCTCTCATCAGCTAATAATGGCTTTTTTTTCCTCTCACTGATAGCCTAGCTGTAGTGCTGTATTCCATTTCTAAACTGGGAGTGTAGGTAAGATTTCATGGCAGTCTTCTCGATTGATGGCCATGCCCTTGGGTGTCACACTTGTCGTCATGTAACCGTGATACTGTTTGGCTTATAAAAACAAACCAGTACCATAAATATTTAAAGCAAATTTTTGTTTTGTTTTGTTTTTTTTGTTTTTTTAACAGAGATGGGTTTTTGTTGACTTCTGCTGTGTTATCCCTTGAAAAGGATGCTCTTCCAGAGCTAGTAGAAAGCTGAAGAAGTCCTGTTCAATGCAGAATTATCAGTCTCCTGTATTCAGTATTCTTTCATGAAGAAAGATATAATGATCTTATATTTCTTGACTTTAAGCTGCCAGTGTAATTGATACCTCTAGGGAATATTCCAATAGTTTCTGCATATGAGTATGAACCACTGCAAATTCTAACTTTTTTCCAAGTAAGAGAAAAACAAAGAAAGAGTAAGGCTTTTTTTTCCATGACTATATTTGCAGCATTCAGAATGGTTTAAGAGGAGGGGACGCTAACACTAAATTGCTGTGCTGTCTTAACACCTTTTGAGTTCTACAAAGCAGATTGCCAGAGTGTTTTTTTACAAAGGTAGTGGTGCATCCCATTAATAACAATAGCCTGCACAAACTGTGGTGAAAAAAAACAAGGATTTGAATTGCATAAAACACATTAAGGTTTGCAGGCTTCTATCAGAATAAACATACAACTTCAGTTTTGTATGAATTCCAAGGAGTTTAAGAGTAGTCAGCAGTGAAGGGATTAGGATGTTCATGTGATCTGTGAGGCTGGGTTGGATGGGGACCAGCCTTCTCCTGAGGTAGTGCTTCAACTCTTCAGCAAAGGATGATGAACATATGGGAATTCATGTGCTGTCTTGGACATCAGGGTCTTTGTGGTTTGGGGTTTTTTTTGCAAAAATGTTATTACAGTGTAGGTATTCTTATGTGAAGAGAACCATGTTCTTTTGCTTTAATATATATTGCAGAATGTGACTTCATGCCATTAACCTCAGGAGCTAAGCTGTGATTAAAGCTGTAACTGTTTTAAGCAAAACACTTGTGCCATAATTGAATACACAATGATAGGCTGATTTTCTTTGTTGCATTGAAATAAAAATAAATCATAGGAGTGGAGATTAAAATTTGCTTATTTGTCTTGGTAAACATTCAGGAAAGGTTTGCAAGATGGTGAAAGGTAAAAATTATAAATTCTGTTTGCTCTATAAGCTTAAGCTGTGTATGGAAGGAATTGGTGTAGGGATTTTTTTTTGAGAGAATAATACACAGAGCAAAGTGTGGTGCTAAAACCAAAACGGTTCAGTAATGTCCTATTCCTGGTCATTGTTTTTCCCATAAGATAACTGGCATGGAACTGGCACGGGAAGTGGTTTTATAGATACTTCTCATGAAGTTGTATGAGAAGTGAAACTCTTGAAAGTTGTGATTAAAAAAAAAAAAAAGGAGAGGAGCACTGGCTATGCAAAAACCCTCTCCTTATCAATTATCAAGTACATATTCATACTTTAAAGAGTGTATTTTTTCTGTAAGATTTTCTGGGATCTGTGTAGCACTGGGAGTCTGATCTCCTATAAGAACCAGTGTTAAGTGAAGGTATACAGCATCAGTTGACTGGTCTTTCTTTTTTTCTGCTTGAAAGTCAAATTTAGGCTTTTATGAGGATGGGCTGCCAGAAATGAAAAAGGTGAGGCTTTTAAATAACCACCTTGTCATTGCTGCTCTCTAGAGCATGTGGGATTGGGTGTATCTTCACTACTGTACTGGCATATGTAGCTGAAGGGCATCAATGATAAAAAAAAAAAAAGAAAATTTTATCTCCAGCGGCAGTATTTCTGGAAGGATATGTGTTTAAAAGTTAAAACTAAAAAAGTATAGCTTGGCCTCTGTAGAGATATGCAAATGCAAAACACAGAAAACAGCATAGATGATTCTCTAGTTAGAAATTAATGGGAAGCGGCGTCAGGGCTGCACAAAGACTTTGGCAGATGTGCTTCAAATGTGTGGAATCTACACATTTGCTACTCTCCAGGAATTCAGGAACAAATTAAATTTGGGCTCTCTGTTACCTGTATTTGGAGGGTGGCAATGCACCTTCCATGATAATCAATACTAATGCCTATTAGTGCCATCAGTTTTAATTATACAAATACATCTTACTTCCCATGCTTTCAGGTCACCATACTCTTTGTGTGGAACAAAGTTTAAAAATGCTGGTTTAAATCTATCCAGGACTTCATTGCAAGTATTCAGTTGCCAGAGCTTCAATAGGACTACCTTATGTATTTCAGTAAGTGAGAAGGTCAATGCTACTAGTTCAGTCCTCTTCCTGCTTAAGGAGGAATACAGTAGATGTATAATATTGCTCTTACTGACAGAATGGATTTGTAATGCAGGCTAAGGTCATGTGCTGTACCATGTATGATATGCAGTAATGCTTTATGTGTATGCACTGGTATCCCACAGTGTATGCTTTTTATTTATTTATTTATTAAATTTAGACACTGAAATAAAATAATTAATCTGTAGGTGGGCCCAGTTCCTTGCTGTTTTGAGCAATTTTGAATAAGGAAGTAGAAAATTCTTAGTGTTCAGAAAGTGTTCATTCCCTTTGCTATCACTTTGCAAAAATAAACTCGTAAAGAGATTGGAGCAGCTAAAAAATCAATAATGAATAATAGATTCTTCTTTCCCCAGTCTCTAACATATAGCCAGCACATCAGTGCCTAGAAGACAACAATTTATGTTTTGCTTCTCTACATTGTACCCTTGTTTTCATCAACCCTTGGGAAATGTGGCAGCTTCTGCATTCTGCTGATGGAGTTCTCTCTCTGTCAGGCTGGTTAGGCCTGACCTTCATTGGATGGGATTTACAGTTGCCCTGTTCATCTGTTAACACACATTCTCCTGGAAAGCTAGTGCATGGTGTTATTGGCAGGGAATGTTAGATTATCTGGTATCCTACTTTAAAAGGGTGGGGACAAATAGTTCTGTCAGCAGCCTAATTTATACTTAAATCTTCATGACTGTATTGTATTCTGCAATAAGCTTTAACCAGGAACAACATATACAACGATACTACTACTATTAATGTAATGCTTAATATTCTGTAGTAGTCATGTTTTCTTCACTCACTGATTTGTTCAAGCATTCTCTGTTTTAACTGATGTTCATAATGCCTTTCCTTCACAGCTGTGGTAGTGTTGACAGTGGCCTATTAATCTTTTCCTCCTAGAAACAGCTTTTGGTTGTGCATTACATTGTTCTGAGCTGCTTTTGTGTTAGCTGTAGTTTAACTGCCAGTCATTAAAAGTAATTTTTTATTTTCTGGTATATTTTGACTTATGTGAAATATGCTTTCTAATATGTGTTAATTTGTCTTGTAAAACTGGACTTTCGTTGTTTTCTTTATAAGTTAAAGTTATGATTCAGTTTAGTTCCTATTTTGGAAGGATGATTTAGATGTATAATCAGTAAAATCCAAATTAGAATTGAGCATGTTTTAATTTGTTTTCTTTTCTCTCTGAAATACTTCCTGAGAGATATACAATTCTAGCATAAGGGTTTATCGATGTTGTGTATTTTGACTGAAGCTGATGAAGAAATTACATTTGTATGGCTACTGCGTGAAATGTAAAATGTCAACCAACTTCTTATTTTTATAGATACACAAGAAGTTTGTTTAGGTTCCATGCTCCTGGATTTGCTTTGTGCCCTTGTATATAAATAGCTTAATTTTTTTGCTGCTTTATTTCTCTCTGTAAAGTGGAAGACCTGTAGCAGGGTATCAGGAGAAATATATAGAATATTCTCAATTGCCTTAATGCTGTTATTATTGGAGTGAAAAGCAAGCATGCTGTGGTATCAGTCTGCTAGTAGTATCTCAAATGATAACCAGAACAGAAATTTAATTTGTTGTATAAATTATGTATATTTCTATCCAATATCTGATACTAGAGTGAGATGTTTACAATGAACAAAGAGACAACTTATTTGCAGACGTGGTGTGCCACTCATGCTCTTTCCTTCACCTAGGTAGGGTACATGCCCTCCGTGTGTTACTGATTCATTGTGGCTCTAACCAGAACTGAGTGATCAAAGCCGGGCTTGTTAGTCTAAAAATTGTGCAAATTAGTTCACCAAACATTGCAAGTGTTAAGCGCACACACCAATTAAAAAATTTTCTAGACAAAAACTTCATATATTGAAAGTTGAATAGGTTAGATACTTCACTTTAGCTGAAATTATAATTTCTTTCCTGTGAACCTGTGTGCTGGTGGGAATCAGCTGGATTGAAACAGTACAGTAAACTTGTTTTTCTGCTCTCTGAAACCTCTCAAGAATATAATTCAATTTAACATGGTATTTTGCTTTGTACTATGTTTCTTTTCCTTGAGCCATTTGTTTATTTTTTTATTAAAAGGCAGTCTATTTAAAAATTTGAAATGCGCTCCTCTCTGCAAATGATGCAAGCATCATTAAGCCCCATTAAAATCATTCTGTTTAGAGTAAGTCTTCAAAACAACTGAAAATTGAAGCAGAAGAGACACTGATTAGTGTACCATGCAGTGTTTGAATGTGTCTCTAAACCAATAAATCCTGTTGTGCTGGGAAAGCATGGTTGTAGTTGTGGATGATGTCCTCTGCTAGGTTTGTGTAGAGCCATTTGGAAGATGCTTATGCTGGTAAACAAAAGCCTACCTCAGTCTCATTGAAGGATAATAAATTACATCCACAAGCAGCAGGCAAATTGCCTGCTAGATTACCTTGTGTCTGTGCTGATCCCTGAAGATGTAGACAGTAAGAGCCCACTGATTGTGCCTGGCCTGATTGCAGCTGAGTAAAGAATTGCTGTGCTACTGATTGCTTTGATGTCTGCCTGATCCTCCCTCCCAAACACACACGTGCTGCTTCTACCAAGCTTGGAGGTAGCTAGGCTAAAATTGGTCCAATAGGAGCTTGGTATGGGAAGCAGGGAAAATTGTGCAGAATTTGTCCATCAAGAGATGGAGTAGGATATTCCCTCAGTGTCCTGCATAGGTTTCCCCTCAGTTACAAATTAGTATAAAATATGGAGAAATTGAGTAGTGCACTCTAATTCAGTTGTACAGGGAAGAAATGTAAGGGAAGAATATCATAAGGGCTGAAGGAAATGCAGAAGTGTGGTGAGGTCTGAAAACTTCACCCTCTTCTCTGATGTAGTCTTATATGTGCAAAAGGGAAGGCAGAGGAGCAGGTGGGTGTTTGTGAAGTGAAGGAAAGAAGAGTGGAAAAGAGTCCAGACACACATTAAGATGCCTGTTTGTGGATGGACAGTGTTTTGGAAGAAGGCTCCTATTACTCATGCTCCTGTGGTGTCAGGCCAGCCAGCTCCAAATTGTGCTTGGCCTAAACCCAGTACAGAAATAGTGTAAGTGCCCAGCTTTCTATGAAAATGTGCTTTGGAAAAATTGCATTAATGCTGCATCACAGTTTCCTTGGAAGTGCATGGTCTCAGACTTGAAATTGTCTATACTATTTTGATGTCATGCATCCTGCTGATATGGTACTTGACAGGTTGTAGGAGCAGCTTGAATTTGTCACATGCTGCATCTCTCTGCACATTATGCTTTGCAGCAAACCATAGGGTTAGAGCAGGGTTAATACCAGTTTATTCTTTCTTTTAAGTTTTATTATGTTGAGAAACACTGTAGTTTTTCTAGTCAGATTTTTATATTTAGTTTTTTTCCCGTTTTGTGTTTTCCATCACTGCCACCAACCAACAGAATGTAGAACCAAGCTGATCAGTGTTTATACGATGCAAGACATAGAAACACCACTGCCTTAAGGAGGTCAGATACTATTAGAATATGTTAGTGGCTCCTGCAGCAAATTAATGACAGCACACAGAATAAAAATTGCAAATAATTGCTGATTAACCAGAAACACCAATAAAGACTAAAGATGTCTGTATAATGGTAAACAATGTTTTGGTAGGTCAGACGAGTACCGGGTTCCAGTGGTCACCTCCATAAAACAGAGGATGGGGACTGGGAATGGAGTGATGATGAAATGGATGAGAAGAGTGAGGAAGGCAAAGCTGCTATTTCTCAGGAAAAGGTATCTTCTGTTTGTGCCAAGACATTTATACTCTGAAAGACATTCTGTGTTTATTTGGATTGACAGTATTTCTGAATCTTCGTTGCATAAAGCTGCGTAGCTCATACCTCACTGCATTTGTTTTCCAGTCACGAAGACTGAAAGAGGAGGAGAACGCAGAGGTAAAAATGTCTTTATCAATTTTTTTTTTTTCTTCCAAGCATTTGAGTGAAGGGATTTCTTTTTCATGTCTGGTGTTAAAAATGTGAATTTAGGTGGGAGTATTGTTCTATAGCCTTGTATGGCAAGTGCTTGTGAGGACAGAGCTGTATGCCATTGTGCCTGTAACAGTGAACTTCAGCACACAGTGGGTAAGACGATAGGAATTTAGAAGTCACATTATGTTTGTGCCCAGGAGAATTCATGAAGATAGGTAATTTGGCTGTTTTTAATGAATCTTTGTAACTAGATCCCACTAATTGCTGTCTCTAAGGGTCATGAAGGCTGCATTGGAGTAGCCAGAACATCTCCAAATATTTTTTTCTTCTTAGGATCTATGTCATGACATACAGCTTATAATTAAAATATTTCCTTCCATACACAGTAAAATAGTTCAGTACTAAAGCATATTAGATTAATTCAGAAGAATAAAATACTATATAGAATTTCATGGCTCTGTGCTAAGTGTGGGAAGCATTGCTGCTATAATAAATTGTTTAGTAGGATTATGGCTTACAGACTAAATGGTCTAAAAAATTTCTATTCCTTGGGTGGGTGACCCTTGCCACTTCACCTGCAATTTTAGATTCTATGATTTTCATTGTTGTCAGAGAAATCTTCTAGCAGCTTCCTGCCAGATTTAGTCCTGTTAGCTCCTGTGATGACCTCAGTGTCTCCATTGCAGACCTAATTTACACAGCTCTTCAGCATCTGAGATACTTTATGTAAGCTGGGTACAAAAAAAGGACTTTCACTACACAGTCTTTCTGTCTTGAATGTTAAGAGTTCTACTGCTTGTGACCCAATTTATACAAGTAACTCATAATAAAAAAAGTTGCTTAGTTTATGAAAGAGAAAAAATCCTACATTTCTGTATACTGACATAACATGTCTGTTGAAGATGCAGAAATAATAGTAACTTATATGAATGAAAGGAATTTAATTGAAACAAAAAAAACCTGCTCTAATTTTAGTGATTGTGAAAAATATTTTTCCAAAAATTCAATAATGTTTGCTGAAAATACACAAATAATAAAATACAGATCTTGAGTAACTTTTTTTAAAGTAGCTTGGATATGGAAAACTGTTAAAAAAACTGTCAAATGAAATTTGTGATGCAAGTCTTTATTTTGAGAGGGCTTCTGAACTCTTTGTAACCTTTGAACAGGCTGTTCTGTGCCTGGTGACAATATGCCAAGTTGAGTATGAAATCATAGTAGGGTAGAGGAGCCTGGTGCATTCTGTATGTAGGATACACTTTTGCTTGAGACTTCATACAGATTTTAGTTGAGAGCTGGGAGGATATCACAGTGTGAGGGAGGAGTGATAATGTGAAAGATAGCAGTGTTCCTGATTTTCCTCTGTGGAAGACATCCTCTGAGCTGTGATACCTGCTTTGATATGCTGCTAGTTCCTTGCATATGGGTACATGTAAGACTTCCTTAACAACCAAAACTGTTACACAAAAATACTGTGAGTAGCAGTTTGGAATTCTCACTGTGTACATATTATTTAATAGGTGATTGTTGCTTTGATGCAAGGTGGATTACAAGCTCCTACACTCAGTGCTTTAATGCAGGCCTTATTTATTACTTGTTTCTCTGTAATTGAAATGGGGGAGTTTTACCGGTATCAGCTATATTATAGGCTGTGTACTGAAAGCGTTTAAAGGGTTTCTGAGAGTTAGAGAACGTGTTAAATATTCTGTGCTAACTTCACAATGTTAGCATAGAAAGTTCTTTGTGATTTGTTTTTTCCTTTGGCATCCTTTACAAGACTTTTTGCTTTTTTCTCTAATAGTCTCAGCCTGCTGTTAGTGAGGAATACAGTGAAGTTCCATGTGCGGTGAATCTTGTCTTAAGATTAAGGTAAGAGATCCTTCTATTTATTTAGCTGTATTATCTTGATCTCCCTCATTACTTTCATAATATTAAACACAAAATCAGTGCTGAAGTCTGTAAACTCCCAGTATGACCAGTGTGAATAGCGTTTCTGTGACTAATTGCTTACTGAAATCGTGTAAAATGAAAAGCAGAATATGAATGTGTCTTCAGGCTAAATGTACCATTCATTAAGTATTTTCTTTCTTTTCTTTTCTTATAATGCAGAATCACAGTGAGAAGTTTTTAATGAGTTTCTTTCACACTTCAGCAGTCAGCCTCTGACAGAAATAAACCATAGCTGTATTACAAGTTGCCTACTCAAAATGTTTTTCACTGGCAAGTTTGATCAGCCACTGTGGAGAAGAGATGGGTACTTTAGAAAATAGACACAAATATGTTGTTTGACTTAAATTTTTACTTAGTTGAAATGAGTCAGATTATCTTTAATTAAAATCAGTTTATAACTAAGATTTGAATTGCTTAATTATGTAGTCTAGTTCTTGGATAAAACTATTTTTTCATATGAAACTTTGATAGCTTTCTATGTGTATGATAGCTTTTTTCTGCTTTTTCTTAAAAAAACTTGTTACCACTCATTTTAAAACTTGCTTACATCCAGTTTGTGTTGCCAGGATATCTATGTGAGGCTGTAAATTCCTAATTACTTCTATGGAGAAAAGTTGAATGTTACAGTTTTTTATGCTAACAAAAAGATAAGTCAGAAATAATTAGAAAATTACAACCAGTATGTTACAAACAAATACCAGATTTATGCATAACAAATGGCTTTAATACAGTAACATCAAAAATTGTTAGTGTCCTGGTTCCAGCTGTTTGTAATCAGGAAAAAAAACCAATTACACAGAATGAGTGCCAACTTTCAAAATCTATTTTCTTCCCTTTGACTACTTCTCTAGTGACAGCTGCAATAAAAATGGCATGACTGCCAAAGGTTGTGTATAAAAGAGAGGATTAATGAATTTTATTGTGGGGATAGGAAAGACTTAGAGATTATTTGGAATCATTTTAGTTGTCCAATTTGCATAACTGCCCAGTTATGCTATCAATATTCTTTTTCATCTCTCTGCTGGCAGGTAGATGAAACCATTTACAAACAGACCAATTTGTACTGCTGTGTGAATGTACCAGTGAGGTGCTTATCTGTAAATTATCATGAGACTCAAAGAGTGATTAGCTTCTTACCCAGTTATTTGCAGTGTTGGCACATTCAGAGGGCAAACATTTTAGACCTGAAAGTATAGTGAAATATCAGGGGTTATGCTTTCAGTTTTCTGCAGCTTTTAAACCTGAAGTGGAGGAGGACTAATCCTGGGAGACTTGCACAATGAACAAAGAATGGATCCTTCCATTCTTTTAAAGGATCCTCTTTAATTCATGGCTGGAAAAAATTCCCTCTCCCCACCCCTCCTAAAAGCAAGTCTGTAGTAGCGAGGTTAAATTCTTATATTTATGAACATATAGATGGTTATTGGTAGAGAGGGAAGAAAGAAGAATTTCTGGTTTAGGAATCAGAAAGTTACCCTTAAAACAGAAAAAAATAGTCTTGCAAAGCAGATATGCTCTGGAGCCTGGGAACACTTTTGGCATCATCTTGAAAAAATCAAAAATCTGATGTGTAATTTTGCAGAGTTTTGTTAATTTAACTGTCCTGCTTTTGAGGGAAGAGTGCTCTGTGGTGCAAACCTCTGTCCCATGTGAGCTCTGGCTGTGTCCTATCTCAGTGGTAGGAGGTGGGCAGAGTTAGAAATCTTCGCAGAGACTTTGCTTCTGCTGGAAGCCTGAGCATGTGAGTAGGGTCAGAGACAGCACAGGAGCAGAGTGTGTGTGTGTGTGTTTGGGGGGAGTGCAGGGGCGTGGGCTGCACCAAGTAACACACTTCTTTTGGTTAGCTCTTTGCAAAGGGCTGATTTGACCATGAGGGCTACAAGCTGTCTGTGTCTCTGCCCAGCAGCGTAGATTCAGAGATAGTATTTAGGATTTCTTTATATTTGCTTATTTAAAGGCAAGAATTATTTTGCTTATGGAACATTCACTAAAGCTCAGGCAGCCACTGGCTGACTGTAGATATTGTCTTTACCTTTGGTAGCTACCTTTGGTAGCACTTGGGTTGTGCTTCCTTTTCACCATTGACCCTCTTCACTGTTGAGACTGTGTCATGGAGGTTGATGCAAACATTTAGACCTTTTTGAGCAGAAGCACCTTAGTGTGAGGCTTGGGAGTAGGGACCATAAGCTTTAAAGAATAGTGCCTGGGGATTTGGGACAGGGCAAAGGGTAAGGAGATGGACAACCTTAAAAAGGAACAAAAGGTGGAGGGTGGGGAGGGCGGGAAGAAAGTGCCCCTCTGCTTTGTTTTTTCTTCTTCTGCAGTGAGGCTCCACAATGACAGCCTGTGACATTTTAGATGATAGCTTGCATTTTTTTTTCCTAGCAGTGTGTTCCAGAACAAGGTTAATAGTACCCATAAAAAATAAAAATTACTTTCACAAAGGAGGAATTCATGCAGAAGAATCAGTGCATTTAAGTAATTCTTTACCTAGATGGTCAGGTTCTATTATTTTTTTCCCAGCCAGAGCAGGGGTTGGATTCATTCAGTAATTCAGTAGGGTGTGCTAAATTTACACCATCCTCTGTTTACTGCAAATGCCTTGTTGTGGATCAGAAGCACAACTCACAGTCTGAAATAATCTTTAAAGAAGCCCATGGTACTCTTTATACAGGTGGTGGTATTTAACTCCCTTCTCAAGTTGAAAACCATCCAGACTAACTGATTTATCTGTCCTTAACTTATTTAATACCTTTCTGTTTTCATAGTTTTCTCAGTGTGAACTAACTTGTCAAAAAGTTCTCCACTGTCAGGGTTGCTTCATTGGCTGGAGACAGCAATTTCCAATTTATTTTCTTTCTTTTGCAGTATTGTATCTTGGAGTACATTGCCCCAAAAGGGAAATTATCAGCAGTCTGTTTTAGGTAATTCCATGCAAAGCTCTTGAAAGGCTCTAGTATTAAATGCTTAATATGGGCCATTAGTGTTTTAAAGCTCAAGTGTAGTTAAGAGGCTGTGCTTGAATTTTGCAGTGAACTGAAAATGCTGGTTCTCACTGGCTGGATCTGTTGCCACAGTGTGTAACTCGGACCTGACCTGAGCAATTGTCACTTTGAAATGCTGATGCTTCTGTATCCTCACCCTCAGGAGGAAGTGGTATTTGAGAGTAGGGAGGAGTGAAATCTGTAATCCACATTTTTTCCAGTAAGGCTGTGAGCACCGTGTGTCTCAGCAGCAGACCCTGACAGGAACTCTGCAAAGAGGGGCTGAAGGCAGTTGTCTGTGATTTAGTCCTCCAACAGGACTGTTCACAGCACCAGGGAGGAATTACCACCCTGCATTTGAAATTTGCAATCTGATCACCAAGCTGTTGCAGTTATGGATTTAGGAAGGTCACTGTTAGAGGGTTTGACTGCTTGGATTAATAACAGAGATATTTCATGTTATATTAGGAGACTTGTTAATGGTTCATATTTAAGAATTGCAAATTACCTGTAGCTATCTAAGATAGTTAAATTAGCTCCTATGACAGGAAGATAATTTATTGACAGTAATTTGGAATGTCCCAGGACCTAATTTAATACAGTTCCTGCATACTAGATGAATTAAGCCTATGGAAGAATAAAAGGGGCAAATGGAAATATTTTACTTGCAAATGGGATATTTCTGTTATTACATATCTTTTTTTAAATAAAGTGTAGAGAAAATACTAAGGCAGAACTGCCTGTAACGTCACTCTATTATTTACATGTAAATGTTTGTGTGTGTATATATATATATATATGTATATAAAATAGAAAAACATTTCTTCTGCTAATGTAGCTGGAAACTGTGGCATTTGATGAGCTGTGAGAAATATACCTATACCTTCTGGGGATCTGGACTCAAGTGTGAGGAGTAGCTGGTAGCAGGTGGTTGCCTGTTGGGCGTTGCAGCAGTGGAGTTGTCAGGAGTTGAGTCAAATGTGATTTCTTGTGTGTCCCAGAGCACAGGCTGTGAGCTATCACTCAGTAGTCTGAGCACGAGCTCAAGTGATGAGCTTCCTGCTTTTATGTTGGCCTGTTTTTTTGACCTCTTTCTCACAAAATGAATTACATATATAATCATAAGAAAAATGTACTTGGCTGGAGGTGCCTAGTAGAGCTACTCTTGTGTTGGTTAATACCTAAGTTTGAAGTTTACATTTATAGGAATGAAAGCCCAAGAACTATGAACAAGCAAACCCCAAAATCTCTTCTAGCTAGGGGCAGAATGAGTTGGCTTAGTACCATAAATCAAAGTTCTCAATTCTCATTCTGTTTAAAATATTTTCATAGCTTTGTTTTGGTATGTTAAGCAAAAACTTCCATCATTTCAATCTCTTTTGTAAGAAGTGGGGCTGATGTATATCTTTGACCAAGAATAGGTATTTTTCAACATTTTTGCTGTTAGAGTGGCTTCTGATATCCAGTGTATTTAATGACAAAATCCACAAGTACACTTCTTGCTGTGGAATACATTGACAGCTGTAAAGTAACAGAACTTCTCTATGGTCTGAGAATTGATCCAGTTACAAACATCATAAACAAAAGAATTTGTAGGATTCTTGAAGTAGATGTACCTGTGATTACAGCATCGAGCTTTATTTTGCCACCACCTCTCAGGGTTTGTCCTGGGAATCAGGGAGGTGTGGGGATGTGGTTACTGAACTGAATTTTATTTTCACAGCATGGAGATTTCATTTAAATACCCTGTATAACCATGAATAAATCATGACTGAAATCAGTAAGCAGGAACCCTTGATTAAACTATTGATTATAATCCTGCTTTTTCTTTTTACATCTATTATTTCCTTCAAAGCTTGCCCTTCAAAAATGGTAAATTATGTATTTCTTATTCACTGCTTAAGGATGTTGTTATGCCTTGTTGTATTTTTATTGAAAATAAATAAAAAATTGAAAAATTTATTTTGATTATGAGCTAGATAATCCTGTAAGCAATTGCTATGCCATCACTCATTTATAGAGAAATGGTACATTTTTTAATCAAAACAATGTAAAATTTATAATTATTGAGTCAATGAATAAATATAATTTTTCTGCTTATTAAATTTAAGTTATCAAGAAGATTTACATGTCTAAATATTTAGGTGGAAAGTAATTTGGCTTTTAACCTGCACAGCTGAGGTTGTAAATTATGCAGGCAACTGCATTTGAGGATGCTGCTGATACTGAAAATTTAAAATCACTAGATCTTTTTTATTCCATTCTGTCTTTTTTTGGTACTATTTACAAAAGAAAAAAAGGATAAATAAAAAAGAACAATGAAACCTAAGTACCAACCCCTACCTTCTTTATGTGAAAGGGAACAATTTAAAGCTTGAATCGATCTCAGCGTTAAAAGTAATTTTATTTGTATTATTAATGGCATGTACGTTGCTTGTCAACTGTAGTAGGGTTTGCATTTTGATGGTTCAAAATTCAATTCCAATTAGATATTTTTCTAATACTTTTAAAAACATTTCTTTTACCTTGAGAGACCACACTCTTCCATCCTTATCCATCTGCTCTAGAGATGCCTGTCAATGTGGTGGTGTAGTACACTATGCTCTTTCCACTGATAGGGATGTTCTGGGATGTATTGGGTCACTGAAAGGCAGCCAGGTTTTGGCTGGTTGGTTTGTGACTTCTGATATTTTTGAGGGGAAGGCAAAATATTAATTGAATTCATTTTATTTATTTTCTTTTGCCTCACATTTGTCCTTGCTTTAGTGGGGCCAGTGAATGGCCACAAAAGGTGCACTGGGACACAGGTGTGACAAGAATGTAACGTAGGAGCAGACTTTGCTGGTGAAGCTGATTTACTGTAAAGAGAAAGTTTGGCAGGATAAACAGATGAAACCTTAGAAGATTTTAAAACAAAGCTCAGACTTTTTTCTATGCTTCCCACTCTTTTTGATAAGCTAGTCAGGATCCGTGACTTTTCGATAGATGATATACAGATTGTAATTTTTGTGGTAGCTCATGTGTCTGTCTCGTTTACCTGTAAGTCTCCTCTTGTTTACAGTAATGTACTGACAGGTGATCAGAACTGTAAAACTCGGAGCCAGCGGCATTAAAAGGATGCACACATACAGCAGGTTTCTGATTCAACGTGTTTAAAACTTTCTTTGATTCAGATAAGTCAAAAGTTTCTCTGTGCCTTCCCCTCGCAGCCTGTTTTGTGCACTGGGGAGGTACAAGGTTCTATTAAAAAAATCCATATACCTGTAGAACTTGTCATAAGTCTTTTTTTCTTGATTTCATAAATAAAATCACTTTTCTAGAGCTCTATTCTGAAACACCGCCAGTCTCCTGGCAATGACTGGCCTTTCACGCTTTCTGATTTAAGGAACTGAAATTTTGCTTCAAGCATTGTGGCTGTTTTTTAATGCAGTACTTGAAGAATTTGTCACTGGAATAACAGGTTATAATCCCTCTTCTTGTGCACCAGGCATGCAGAAGCATACAAAGCAAGGCTTTGCGTGCTTAATCTCTAAGTTGCTCTGGTATTTCTTATCAGTCAGGCAGATGGTGTATCACTTCAATCATGCAGCTAATACAGGTTTGACTTCTTGAAGTGTGCACTGATCAATAGTATTTGGTATCAAGACATACAGAGATCTTTCAGAGATACACTCAGAGTGGCTAAGTTAAATTATAGGCAAGTCCAGAAAGGCAACTATAACCACAATGCGCTGTATTGTTTAACAAAGTGATCAAATTATGTGCATGTTGTTCTTTCTGTTATTGAAGTGCTCTCTGAATACTTCCAGGGAATTGTTTTTTAACATTATTGATGTTCTCTGTACTTAATTCCAGTTCTTTCTAGGAAAAAGGCTGGTTTAGAGCACTTTTGGCTTCTACCAAGCATTAAGATTTTATCACATTAATAAATTCTAAATATAATTGTATATGCTCTTCCTTGTATTTCAAGAACTTGTTAAAAACTGATGCTTTTCAGAAGTTAAATCTTTACCACTGCTCTTAAAAAAACTTCTGTGCTACTTCAGAGTAATTTCAAAGGGAAAAAACTTATTATCAATATTGCCATCTCTGCTGCAAAAAACCTGATAGCTGTTTGCCAAAGTTATTCCCGCTGCTGATATATGAGAGCAGGTAGGAAGCGTGAATTTCAAAAAAGATGATGCAAGTGAATACTGCTTTTCACTACCTGTGCAGTGAAGCGAGTCACTGATAACTCAGGCAAAAAATATTGTTTCAGAATTTGCTGCATGACTTAGCTGGAAATGAACATAGCAAGTCATAAAATTGAAGGGCTTTTAATGTTCTTCTGATTTAGCTTCTGGCATCAGCAACTGCAGGAAGAGAGAAGCACCATATTTGGATATAGATATATTTAAAATGTCTCTAGTTCTAACACTTCTTTGTCATAATATGTAGACTTGGGACTGTAAACCAGTGGATTGAAAGAAAGGACTTAATGTATATATGTCACTTCTAAAATGTATCAGTTTTCTTGTGTTCCTTCTGTTGCACATTTTCTAAGTTTCACTATCATATCCCATCCATTTCTGCTAGACTGAAAGCACTCTAGTTTGTTTTGAGTCTTAAGCAATTTGGACCTATCAGCTATGGATAGAAGTGTTATAAGGACCTCTCCTGAGGGAGGAGCTGCCCTGGAGCCTTAGACAGTGTTCCTAGCTGATCTGATTGTGACCATAGCGATTCCCTTGGGAGCTGATTTTTAATGTACACTTGCCTTTTCTGTATGGTTAGTGGCATAGAGACGGTAAATCTTTAACAGGTGACTGCTGCTGTCTTTTTCCAACAGCTTAACAGCCAAATGACGGTGTTTCATTTGTGGCATTAGCTGTTTTCCACTCTTGAAACCATCATCTGGCTGTGCTTTGCTGTTAGTGTTGCTGCTGCCTCTTGATGTGTACTGATTAACAAGTGTTTGCATCATCTACGGGATCTGCTCTTACCCAAAACCATGTGATAATTAAATAGTAGTGGCCTTTTTTTGTGTATTAAACTGTTGAGTCCTATAACTTGATCGTGAAACTTCATATACTAAATGCATTTCCTTCTTCCAGTCATATATATAGAGGGAGCTAAGTTGTAAACTCATGTTTTTCCAGAACCACTGAAGTAATTGTAAGGTTTTAATGAACTTCAAATAACTGTTTATTTTGGGGCCACATTTTATTAATACAGAGAAATTTTAGGCCCATTCTTCTTAGTGCCAATCTAGAAGCAGAAGAGAATTCAAATATCTCTTTTGCTCTTACTAAAAGTTAGCAGCAATGCCTTTTCATTTAATTTAGAATTGACCTGAAGTAATTAAAAGTAAGTTGAGAAGAGCCATCTCCACAGTGCTGAACAGGCATGATCTGCTCTTGGTAGTATGGTAATTTGTACTGGAGAAGCCTGGGTATTGATTAGTAGATGACAACTGAGCATGAAAGCGTTAGAAAAAAAGGAGTTTACATAAGCATGTGGTGAATCCTCAGGAGGCTAATGCTTCTTTACAAATGCTCTGTTCTGTTGTGTTTATATGATCCCACAGGAGCCTTCAAGTTCTGATTGACAAAATCACATTAATAAACAGACTTCCTCTTATTCTTGCTTTGGTTCATCTGTGTGCATAGTATCATGACCAGAAATCAAGAAAGCAGGGGCAGGAGGAGGAAAAAAGTGAACTGTGATTTCTGTTGAGGTAGGAGAAGATTCTCACTTGCTGTGCCATAGATCAATAGCTAAATTCCACAGCTGAAGCAGAAGAAAATTCTAAGGCAGGGAATATAAATGTATAGAAGATTGAGACCTGGCTAAACCGTGAATATGGGATGAATGAATATGTTTACTTGTTTTTTCCAAGATTTTATTCCTTCATCTTCTTTATAATATTGAAATTAAAGTGCCAGTTTGTATTTCACTGTTTTGTGTATATTAACTATGTTCTGTAAATAAAGTGGAAATAAAGTTTTAATTAATCAAAACTGAGATAAGAAACAGGTACTACAGATCATCAGTACAGGTATTTAATACTTAAAATTCTGCTGTTAATAAAAAACCCAACACCTGTAAAATAAGTTAACAGTATGAAAACAAGGCACATAGGCTACTTGGGGAACTGTGTTTATCTTGGTTTTCTGCCTTAAGCATGTGAAAGAAAAATGAGTGACACCTTATTGAAAGAAGGCAGATGGCCTTTTGAAATTTGAGTGACATTTGGTGAGGCCAAACATTTGTCTCTCCAGCACTTTCTCCAGCAAGAAAAAAAATGCAAATAAAATTTCTTTTAAATGAACCTGCAAACCCCACTCTTCTGTGCCTTCTTCTCCCTCAATTATATTTCTTGCATTGTATGCACTAAGATCTTGCCCCAGAGATGTAGAATGAAAATTGGATGAGTACAGCTCTAGGATGTACAACCCACCTATCACTCTGATTAGTTCACTTCATTTTGATGTGGACTTCTGCTTGCTCTGCAGTCTAAATGAACAAGCCATTTGAATTCTTCTGTGGTTTTAATTACAACAACAACTACAGTGAGGTAGTGCAAATGCCAGACTGCTCACCCTTGCTTCTTAGACTGTGCTGTCTTGTTTTTTCCATTCTGACTTTGGTTCCATGGTAGTTTCAATGCAGTTCAAATTTTAGATGGTAGGAACATCTGTGGGGCTGGAGTTTTGTACAAGTGAGATAACTGTGATTTTTAAAATTTTTAAATTTATTTATTTTTTTTTTAGTGTGTGTTTTTTGTTAAAGCACAGTGACTTAGACTTGGCCAGTGTCATTAGTCCCTGATGGTGGGATAGCTTCTGTCCAGGTGGGAACAGGGCTTATTAGGAGTAGGAGGAGGGGGAAAAGATGACTGGTGAAGGGTGCCATGTGGCATCATTGTTATGGTGCTTTTAGTATAAAGTTTCCACAGTTTTGGTTAAAGATGAGCTTATTTCTGATTCTAGAAAAAAAATACATACTCTGCATTCTACTGTTGTCTCTTCCAGTCATGAGTCAGCTCTGGTGGTTACCATTCTGTCAGTACCTGCATTCTTGAACTCTGTCTACACTTCCTAGCTTCCTACATCAGTCTTTGCAATCCACATGTGATGACTGAGTAGCTGAAGTCTGAAAATTAGTCAAGCAATGCGGAGACAAAATGTGGATGTTCTAACACACATGCACATGCACTTCTTTTGGCTTACCTTGTCTGAGAATTTTTTCCTTACATTGGGAAGGAAGAATATTCAGTTACTTAGCTGTGGTAGGATGCATCTCATCCAGGAATACAGACTCTCCCTGAGGGCTGTATGGAAGATGCTGAAGCTTGTGTGAAATAGAAGCCGATGTTGTAGATAACTCTGCATAAGAAATGATGGATAAATTTGTGAGGGTAAAAAAGGTAGCAAAAATGAAAGAAAATCTACTGCTTGATACATAATCAAAGTAGGCCAGTATGATTTAGTCCTAAAGTTTAATTCCAAGGCATCTCATTTACTTGAATTGCACTTACATGAAAGACATTCTGCTTTTAAGGACAAAAGAAATAATGACATTTAATGTTGCTAATTTACAGTTGTATCATTGCACAAACAATTTTCTATTTTAATTCAACAACGCACATCTTTTGTCAATCATGTGGAACAGAGATAATTGACTGTAGCAGGAATTATGCTATCATTAGGTAATTATTTGAAGGCTTTGTCTTTAAATGTAAATGCCTGAAATATCTCTCATATCTTATCATTTTGTCAGTAGAACCATATCAATCTGAACAGCTGCATAATTTGTTTATTCTCTAGTCCTGATTTTGGTCAATATTAGCATTGTTTTGCAAATAACTTCCTTCAAAACAGAATATCTTTCTTTTATTTCCTAATGACAGGATTGCCAAAGTTTGTTGGTGATGGGCTGTGTGGGTGGCCCTTGTGGTTTTTCTACTTCCTTGAGGAAGCATTATTCCCTTGAAAATCAGGTCTAGCAGTCTTGGTGTGCACATCAGGTGGTACTGATGGAAACAAAAATATACTGAAGAGTTGCAGAACTTGCTTTAAAAAAGTGGAAAGTTTTAGATTCTGAAATTACTTTGCCAGAAAGATGGCTGCCAAAATGTCTTAGCATGATGTGCTTTGGTGTCACCCTTATTCAAAACATTTGGAATTTTTCCTGTTGGAGGTGAGGGCATAAAGAAAATCAACTTGCAGTGAATTAAAATGCACAAAAGTACTTAAAATTTACTGCTTTTAAAAAGAGATGAGGGATGGACTGGTTTTATCCATGATAATCAGGGTATATTAGTCTGTAATGGCACAGAGCTAGAAGCACATAAGAAGTATTATAAGAGATGGTAAAAAGGTCTGAGTTGGCATTTTAAAACAGAAATAACTTTTTCACAAATGCATTTGGGAAAGTAGGAGCCATTAAGAAATGATGGAGAAGATAAAATTATTAATCACAAAGATACTAAGTGCCTTTCTTCCAATCCTATTTCTATATAGCAGAAATAAAGTCTGTATGCTGCTGCATGATAAGAGTGTAATGGATCTAAGTAAAAAAAAAGGAACAAATGAAACGCTGCTTGGAAACTCTGCCTACAAATAAATCAACAAATCCAAACAGTTGACACCAAGGGAACTAGCAAACTAATTTGCAGTTACAGTGACATTAACTAGAACCAGAGAAGTGTCTAAAGGCTGGAAATGAGCATGAGGAGCTTTTAGGGGAGAACTCAAGTGCATCTTCTATTTGGTGGATTATATAATGGAATACATAATTTATAGAAATCAATAAATGTCTGGAAGGTAATGGAACAATAAGCAAAAGCACTTACAGGCTTCTAGCAAATTAATCTTGCCAAACTTCCATTGTTTTGCTTTCCTGAAGAGTTGTATACCATTATAGAGAAAGCAGCAGTGTCCTGAGTTCAAAATAGTTCAGAGCGTAACAATTCTCAATAGCAAAGTTGAATTGCTGAATATATATCAACCTTCAGTGAATTTTCACCTTGACTAAAATGAACTGATTTGACTCCTTAACTTTTTATTTGGGATATTTTGAAATTTGAAGACAAAGTAACATACATCCATGTGCATCCTGCTGGAGGAATCAGTCTGTGTCAGGAGCAGCTTGTCTTTCAAACAGCTGTGAAAAGCTGGTCATTTTCCTAAGAGTTCATAATTACTTGGTGCCTTTTTATATGGTAAATGTTCTGTTTATGGGAGGTCAGTGGAAAGATATAATTGGAGAACCTAATGTATTAGGTTTCTTGATCATAGGATCAGAATGGTTTGGGTTGGAAAGGACCTTAAAGATCATCTAGTTCCTAAATCCTGGTTTACCTCTGCAAAGGTGTAAAAGTTTTTATTAGCTTGATTTGTCTCTTCCAAAATGTGAGCAGGAAATGAGCATTTGAGTTACATCACTCATTCAGTCAGAACATTTCTTATTTAAGAATAATGCTAAGGGAACTTGGAGATGGGTCTTAAGTTGATGTGGATGTGGTTTTTTGTCGTTGTTGTTGTTTGTTGTTTTAACAGAAAGCCATGCACGTTTTTCTAGGACAGAGAGAAAGGGGGAAAAACTGAGGTTCATATTAATTCTCTGTTGAATAAAAATAGACAGTGCAATATTCCATATAATGGCAGCAGACTTCTACAGCAGAAGTAAATGAGCCTTGTGAATCCATACTTGGCTAGCTTCATATACTGCAGCTTTGTATTAGTGATCTTAAGCTCTTACTGTTCTTTATTTAGAGTAGAATTTTGGGAACCTGAAATGTCTTCAGCTTTGAAGCATTTAGTTGATTCAGTAAATGAGTACTTTTCATTTTAAGGGCTGCATATGGCATACTCATTTTTCAGGGTTTGCTATCTTGCTGTTGTGTGTGTTGCCAATCATTCTGGGTTTTGTGTTTCTGCATGTTGCTGTTTTTGGCTCTGTAATATTCTTAGAAGTATTAGCAAGCAATAATAGATGTAAGTCACGGAATATGCCTGCCTATTGGATTTAGTTTTCCCACAGCAAGACTTCATGGCCTGGTATGCTGAAATATGAGCTTGCATACAGTTTCCTTGCTGAGGAGAGGAATAATGAACTGCAAAACACATTCTGTTGCTATTAGCATTTCAAGTGGATTGAGCTATTCATTAGAAAAAGAGCGGGCTACAGCAATTAGGTTCCTCCCTGTGCTCAGTTGACTTGTCATTTCCTAAAAATGAGATGGACATCTGTCTTGCAGAGGCTAATGTTTTGTTGATGGAAGAAATTATTAACTAAACCTGAAGCTGTAAACATGCACGAAATGGAGGTTTGGGGCACAGTATAAGGCTGTAAAGGAATTCTTTAACATTGGTATTAACTCCCTTATGACTGTGCCACATACTGAACTGGTTAAAACACTCCTTGTGGCAAGCAGGAAGACAGGAAACCTTGGGATTTAACATTTTACTGCTCATTTTATATGTAGGTGGAACCTCACTGCTGAAACAAGGATGGTCAATGAAAGAATTGACTCATTTTGAAACTGTTTTATAAACACTGTACATCACCACTACTCTTCAGCATGTAACATTTGCTGGATACTTTGTCTCGTAAACATTTTTTGTGTAAATGTGACCTCAAATGGGGAGCTTTAAGTCCGCATGAATCTTCTGTTGTTCTTGGAGGATAAGGTATCCGACTCAAACTGTGTTGAACTGTTAGAGTCAATATGGCAGAGTGTCTTTTGAAGATGAAAAGGAAAATATTTATCAGAGGACATTATTTTATCCTTTATGTTACTGAATGCATTTTCAACTTAAGCATATTTTTCTGCTAGTTTTCCCAAAATACTGCCATGAAAATGCAATGGAGTCTTTCCAGTCTGGGTGCTTTGGGGGAGCAGTATTTTCAAGGAAATACTTGCTACAAAAATGTGGTTGTCAATGCCAGAGGTATTCTTTGGGTGTAGGAACTGAATAGTTGTTCTGTTCTTCATTACATTTTAATGTATGCACTGACTGTTTTTCAGGAACTCCAGGAAAGAACTTAATGACATACGGTTTGAGTTTACTCCAGGCAGAGGTAAGGCTCCTGCAACTGAATTATTCTCTTACTGCTTAAAAAGGCATTTCAGAAATGGATTACTGCTTATGGTTAATGCAGACTGCCTCTCTGGAATGCTTCCTGCTGTGCAGGGTTTTATACTGAACCTCAGTGGAGTAAGAATTGCAAATGTATGCTAATTCTAGTGGCAAGATTGCATAATATATATATTAGAAGACTTTATTCACAGTATACTTTTATCAATTTCATGTCTTATTGAAATGATCTATGTAGTATATAAGATCTTGCCTAGCAATATTTCCATAGTCACATTTGGAAAACATTGTAGGAAATAGAATATAGTAGCCATAGAAGTGTATGTGGTGATGGTGGTAATATTTGAGTTTCTTTCCCTTTTATAATAAAAGAAGGTCTATTAACGAGTATAAAGTGCACACCATTTTTCAAATGCAGTCTTCAGCTGAAAGTTGAGCTTTAGCTTTGGTGTTATCACTGAAAAGAAATTCTGGTATTGAAACGTTAAACTCCACTGCATACTTGTAGAACTGTAGACTTTCCAGTGCTAAGAGCTGTAAGAACTTGTACAGTTGCCTTTGTTTGAAGAAAACCAATTACTGGGATGAAATGCACAGAAGGCTAATATTTTGAGTAAGAAGATATCATCCTTGTTAAACTGCAACCCTTTGAACTATGAACCCATTTTATATTCCTTAGAAGTCAGTATTCACTTTATTTAGAGTAGCCTTCAAAGAGCTTTCACCTAAAAATAAATCCAGATTGGAAGAGGTGTCTTTCACAGTTAATCGTAGTATCTTTCATGTGCAGTAGTTCTGTGCATGGGTATATTCTGTGTTGTCAACCTGCTTTTCTTGTTGATTTTGGCAATGAGTTAAAACAAAAGAGGTCTGTTACTTAATTGGGCACAGAACATCTTGATTTGCCAAAAGAACTACTTGGGAAGCAGTTACTTAAGCCATTTGAGAATTCCTACTTGATCAAAAATAAGAGGATAGACCAGGACTATTCTTATAGTCAGTCACTGAGGCAGCCAGAAGGCAGCTGTGCTTCTCATCTCCAGAAACTGCAGCTGGCTCAGCTACCTTGCTTTTCACCTGTGTGTGTGTTTCTTGAGGAAATGATAAAACTTTGTGTAACTGCCTCAAAGCATGATCTCCATTAGGGTGTTTGGGCCACATTACAGTTGAGATTTAGCTGGAATTTAGGCTTGTTCCTGCTATTCCTGCCTGCTTATATCTAAGCCTTCTAAGGTCTTTATCCAGGGCCAGTACTAGTCACAGGAACTTAGGAATTAACCCACTCAGGTACAGCAGTTAATAGAAAATCCATCCAAAGCTTTCAATTTCCTGAGTCACAATACGTAGAAGCTGTTTAAAACCTAGATCTCAAAATAATGACTGTTCATGTAAGTCCTTTACCCCACTTGTGACAAACAAGGAAGCCTATTCACCGTGGCTCTGTCTAGATATGCAGAACAATGGAGGGCATAAAGAAAACAGTGAAAACCACACTAAAGCATTGTTTATTTTCTTGGTTGTGAAGATACTGAACTTGTAAAATTTGTATGAGGATGTAGTTAGATAACAGAGAAGAAGTGGTGCTGGCCAGGAGAGGTCTGTAGGGGTTTGCAATGAATCAAGTCGTTACCTTATGCGATTTGCTGTGCAGAGGCTGATAAGATAATTATCTTTTTTCCTCCTAATTAAAGATAATTTTGAATTCAATCCTGCCTCCATGGGTGTTTTGGAACTAAAATACATTTTTTGTTAAATTGCATTGGATGACTGATATTTTTTGTCATTTTTGTGGGCTCTTACTGTTATTCCTTTCACCTTTTGGACAGACACAGCAGATGGCGTTTCTCAGGAGCTGTTCTCTGCAGGCCTGGTTGATGGCCATGATGTAGTTATAGGTAAATTACATTTTTGTTTGCAATTATGCTCTTGTGACAAGTTTGTGTTAAATGGATGTGAAAAAACGTTTTCTCTGATACTTGTTTTCAGAAAATCTTTTTTGTCCTAATTTTGCTTTCATGTATGCATAGTTCAGTCAATAAGGCAGTTTTGATACCAGTCCAAGGATTGCTTTTGAAAGTCAGATCTCTTCAGTGGTTTAAGAGGGGTGATATAATGTAGTTCTCCTGTAGGATTATTGACAATTCTAGGATTCAGCATTTTTGTGATAACTTCATTGTTTTGTTTAACAATAAAATGATTTGTCAGTAGGATATTGCAGAGTGTGCTTTGGCAGCTCTGAAGTTAGTAAATCTTCTGTTTGGGTTCATAAAAGGAGGACCAAGACAGTGTTCAGGACCTATGGAAATTGCACCTGGTGGTATTATTTCTGTGGTTAAAAAAAAAAAGTAATCAGAAATATTTCCTGGTTGCTGAAAGATGCTTCTTTACTAAGCATGGAATAGAAAAATAATGTTTTAATTTTTTTCTTTTACTTAAAATTCAATACCTCATAAAGATGATTAATTTGGAAGTGCTTATTTCTGTGCACCTTCTTCCTTTCTTCTGGATGCTCAAGACCAGTAGATACATCGTCACCAAAATCAGAGGGTGATGCTGTGAGAGATGAGAGAGAACAGAATTCAGGAACACAAGCAAGTCAGTTTCTGTGTTGTGGTCAAAAAAAATCTTAGCAGTAGGTTAAGATTTCCTTTACCAAACTCATCAAGTGTTATGGAGAGTGTTTTACAACTCCAGAAGTTCATGACTTGCCTGGAAGATTATCTAAAATAGATTCTCACTGCATTTGTAGTTAAACTCCTGAGAGAAGCCAGTACTTTTTGCTTTTGGATGATCAGAATACAGACTGATTCTAGCTGATCTAAGAACTAAAATTCCTATCTGATCTTTTACCTTTTTTTCTAAAGAAGTAGTATTTTAGGGAGGCTTGCAGATGGTACAAGCTGTAGGCACTCTTAAAGTCACTTCTACTGCATGGTTATTTTAAGGGTTCAGGAAGAGGAGTTGCTTGGCCTTGGTTTGTTGTCATTTAAACATTCAATATGAAAAGTTTCATAACGATACTGCTGATAATATTTTTGGTAGAATTCTCATTTAGAAAAAAATAATTTTTTTCTGGCTGACAAAAGAATTGTTATTGGTTGGCTATTCCACCTGCCTGGGCAGTCAGGTGGCACTCTGAGTCATGGCTCATGATGCTGCAGTGCAAGTCCTGCTGGGACCCAGTGAGAAATCTTTTCCCCTCTTCATTTTCCCTTTGCTGCAAAGTTCCCTTTCAATGCAAAATGCCAGTACTTCTGTGAAAATGGCAGCATGAATGGGATTTATGATCATCTTGCAAAGGGTGTGATGGTGGAAGGGCAAATGAAAATGGATGTCCCTCATGTGACAAGTTCCCATCCCACAGTGATAGCACTTTGGTCCTTGAAGAAGCACAAATATTTAAACAAGGTTTTCCCTAGCAGGCTTGGTTAGAAGCACTGTCTAGTTAGTGATGAAACTTCAATTCCTTGGTTGCTCCCTGTTTTGAAATGCATCAGACTTTTATTTTTAGGATTATGATGGTTGCTTCTGTTTTTTACTTTCATGTTTTATCTTTTATTGTGGTACTAAAAAAATCTAAGGAAATAAAATTTCTTGTATATAATGAAATTAATCAACTTATATTTAATTTCAGTAATTTATATTTAGTTTATATTAATCTTTATTTAGTTTATATGGTGGGTTTTTATTATGTAACTTACCTCAAGCTCCATAGGCACAAATTCTTGAGTCAATTTGTGTTATAATTTTGTGTCTGCTTCACCTCTGAAGTTTTCAAATATGTTTGGGCATTGTTACCTTCCTAGAAAATTACTTAAGATTTAATATTTTACTGGAAGAAGAATTGTGCAAAATGTGATTTTGCTTTTAATGAAGTAAAAAATTAAATTTGCACTTTGTTAAAATATTTCACCGTAACAGTGCAATCTTAAGAAGTGTTTCAGTTTAAAGCCAGAGGTCATATAAGAGAGCAGATGGTGCTTGAAATGTAAATCTGCTTACAAAACTAATTTGCTGTGTAAAATTACGTTAGCACCTTGTTCACTCAAAATTAAAAGGTTTAAAATCTTCCTGTATAGGAAGAAGGCAATAGTATAGGAGAGCTTGGTTAACCTTCTTCGCCAGAAGAACTGATTCCATTAGTTTCCTGATTGAAAGCAGGTGATAAATTACCTTTCATTTTTTAGCTGAAGCAGGCAGAAATTTAGTCTCTGTAACCTGAATGAAAACAATGTTCTGAGATAGTCTTATGAAAGTTGTTCCTGCAGATTCTTTTCATGGTTGTTGAAACATGTAGAGACTTGGACAAAAGAGGAAGATGCAAATACCCGATTTTATGTTGAACTCAACTGTTTTTTGGCATAATGGCTGATCTTCTGAAAGGACATTTAAATAGGAGTCAGCAAAAGCTGTTTTGGAAAGTATGTATGGCCATGGCATGTGTAAGCTGAAGTTCTTAGTGCATAGAATTTAACAGCTGACATGTTAAGTTCTGTAGAATTTGCTTCTAAACATCAACACGCTTCACCTTTTAAGTCTTGCTGGATTTGCTTCACTTAACACAGGCTTCCCAGGAAGATTTCCTTTCTTCTGATGTACATTAAGTGCTGCTACCTGTTCTGCAGAACAGGAAAAATCCCAGCTTGCATGCTCGGTTTTGGCTCTGATTGACTGGTTTCTTTTCCTTTAGTATTGTTTCACAGAAGGTCCCTAGATCATGGGAATCAGCACAGTGAATCTGTTTAAAAGCAGACTTGAGTTCATGTTTCCAGAGGGGAATGAGCCTTGGAGCCAGTGGTAACTTGCTGATAAGGTATTTTTATGCAGTACTGAAATACCTATGTTAAATCAGATCTGGAATATTTTCAAAATTCCTTTTGAGATAATGTGTCTCTGTATGCAATACATGTATATTAGCTGGTAAGTGTTCATTAGGTAATGGTTCCTTTTATTTTTGATACCATAAGGAAAACTCAAATCATATCAACAGTCAATTCTGTTGAAAATCACATAGTTGCAGTCCTACTCCACTGATACATAAAATGTGCGTATAATTACAATGAAGCCTTAGACTACAGTTAATTTTCTGGAGTCCTTGCTTACATTTCAAAACCTGAGGGTATATTTATAATTATTAAATTGCAGTATATACATAACCACCATCCCCTTCCCTTCCTGAACACTGCCTAAATAAAAGCCTTGATGTCCATGCCATCAAGAAATGTGCAGTTGCCCTCTAATACATTAATGTACCTTTTTAAAGATGTTTTTGTCAAAAAAGTATCTCTGAGTATGTTGAGCATCATGGAAGATGCACCTTCACTTTTAAGTTCATGTGACATAAACTACTGCTGAAAGTCTCTGATGTTGGAGATATCCCCTTAGTAACCAGAGGAAAGGATTTTAGCCAGTTAAAAATAAAGCTTCCTGCTGAAAGGTCCAGTGTGCTTAGAAAAACCAACTGAAAAGCCAACAGATTGTGTTTTGTAATGAGGTCCTATTTTGAAAGTAGCAAGCTTTTTCATCAACATCTCGAATATTTTCTTGGAAGTGTGCATACAATAGATGCCATAATAGTTTGATACAATTACTTTGTTAAGTAAACAGAACTTAAATTTTAAATTGGCATCTAGATTTACAAAGAAAGCCCAGCATGGCCATGAGTTCAGAGAATATGTATCTGACCAAATCCAGAATAACATTATTTCAAGGGTTGTTAAACAGTAATATATATATATATATAAAAAACATAGTATAGCAATAATATATAGTTGCCAATAAATCACAGTATTAAAGTATTTGAAATTGAGATTGTGTTACAGTATGATGTCTGCTGATGCTGAAGGTACTTTCATACTAAAATGGAGTGATAAAAAAGCACCAGCCCAGTTTGTTAGTGCACTTAGCTTATGGTGGCACTGATAATCCACATTCCTAGAAAAGCCATGGACTTACACAGTAAATATCCTTTTGCTTTCCTAGGTTTTGCTCTGCATTTTCTTATACCTAGTTTTACTTTGTCTTTTAGATTAGTCATCTTTGAAACGGAATGAAGTGATGACTTTTGTTCAGCGAATTCCATCTCATCTTAGTGCAGTTAGGAAATGGGATAGAGCTGCATGAGTGGAAAAATACTGCAGATATTTTTGTGCTCAAAGAGCAGTATGGGTGGGTAACTGGAATAGCACTACGGTTCGAAGGCACCTTGGGTTTGTCATTTAGTATCAGTAATGTTTTGAGGTGCACTGATTTTTGTAATATTTAGAATTTTTTTTAGAAGTTTTGTTTGTTTTCTTGTGGTTCAAACAGAGTGAAATAACTGAATTTTTAGTTAAATGTATCACAGTTTAATTTATTCCAAAGCTCAGTGTACCCATAAACTTTCTAATGAGAAAATGCCTTTATAGATTCTAACCAATTATTTTCAACTAAATTAGATAGGCTAAATACTTTGTGTTTACTTTTCATATAGTATCCAGAAAGAAAACATTTAGATTTAATGAAAACCTGACTCTATTTTAAGGCATTTTGTAGAAACCTTTGTGCCTTCAACATGTGTACATAACTCAGTATCTCTTTAGCAAGATATGCAAATGCATTACAAGTGGAAGAATATCTCTAAAATCCCCGGGGGCTTAAATAAGGACTTAAATATTTCAACACATCTGGCTCATTTAGAGCTAATGCACTGAAGGGTGACTCATAATGATGAGACTGCCGGGAGTTCTGGAAGCTTGAGGTGCACCTGCAACTGATGAATTTTTGTGTCTAATTGCACCTGAGTTATTTTAGACTTTCTATGTTGGATGTAAAAGGTGCACTGGAGGAAGTGTATTGTGTGAAGCTGGCAGGTTTCACAAAGTTCCCACCATGATGAAACTTGAAATTCAAAAAAAAATTGTGTTAGGTGAATAATCACTGTTGCTGTGGTTTATGGCAGAACTATAAATATGTGATATAAGAAATTCTCCAAGTGTGCAAATTATTCTTCACATATACATGTGTGTGTTCATGTATCATAGTGAATGTGCCTGTCTTACAGCCATGCTAAAGTAAGTAATAATTTTTAGTTATTTTAAGGAAAAAAAAAAGGTAGACTTGGCAACTGCCTTCAAAGAAAGTTCCTTTTTCAATCTGCAGTCCACTGGTTCCTACTTAAGTGTGCAAATGAGGAGTAAATCCATATGGTTACTAGTGGGATTAGTCTGAGTTTTGCCTGATAGACTAAGTGATCAACTCTCTGCCCCTCACAGATCTGAATCAGTTTCAAGGACTTTCTAGTTAAGAAGAAAACAAAACAAAACAAAAGTGAATTTGAATCAGGAATTGCAAAAGCAGCAATGTATGTGATGTTCCTGTTTTCAGTAGTAATTTACTTGCTGTTCTTTATTTCCTTGGCATTCACTTCTCTGCCAGGGGTTAGTATGTCAAAATAAGGATTTATTGAGGTTCTTCAAACTAGATGTATTCTATTTCAGAATCTAACTCCACCACATCAGGGAGTCTTTTCTAAATATATTCTTCTTGTTTCAAGTTTCAGATACAAGGTATTGAAGTAGCCTGGCTGCTATTTCATCTTCTTAATAGTTTTGTCAGAACATTATCTATAATTCATAGCTGAACTTGGGACAGGAGGACTTGTGAAGATCTGGTAGGGAAAGGAGATTGCAAAGAAATAATATGCATAGCAGAATATGACCTGCCTTATTTCTGCAAAGACCTATATTTCAGATCTAATCCAGTGTGATGAAGATACTTGTTAGAGCTGTATTCACTATCTTGATGATTATCAAACTGTTGTCAAAACCTGTGTCTGAAAACTAGCACTTGATTTCTACAGCCAGTCACAGGGAAATTATTTTTTTCATCCTAGTACTCTCATTCTTTTGTATAGAGAATTTAAGAGAACAATTTACTGTAATATCTCAGGCTTGTTAAATAGCCCTACTAGCAGTGTTGGACAGCAGGTCTAAATTTTTATTTTAAATGTTCATTTGAGAATAGACTGAGGTTTAGAATGCTCAGGATCATCAAAATGAAGGGGAGGTGATGAAATATGTATATCCTCATTGCTCACCTTCCTAAATAATCTACTCCATTAGGCACGTGAAGAATCAGGGTCTGAAATAGGTAAGTATTTAATTATCCAAATATATTCTATTTATCCTTTTACTTTGTTTACATATCCTTTAAGTTGGTTTTAAAAATGCAGTGGTTTCCCTAAGCATCTTTTCACATCTTCTGAGGGAAGAAAAGTCAATTTGAAATATCAACCTCCTTTTTTTTTTTTTTCATAAGTTTCTGGGAAAAGGTACAATTTTCCAGTTGTATTAATATTTTAATTTATCCGTAAAACAAATTGTCACAGTTATGGCCTTTTTCCTTTTTTTTTTTTTTTCCCTCTTCTCACAGACTGTAGAATGTAAAATGTTTCCTTGGGATCAGATATCCATACTAAGTAATTGAGAATTCAGGAGCTTAATAATGTATTATTAGAATTGATATAGGTAGATTTCTAGCACTAACTTATGCCACTTTCTATTTGGATACAGTACTCCTGTTTCATAAAATTTACTGCTTCTGTTGAGTGTAACTTTTTCCATCAGTTACCCAAAGAAAAATTACAACTTTTATATTACTTTACCAATCCTCAATTTTCCAGTTTTTGCCTGTGACCCCTGGAAATCAACCGTCCTTATTAATTTTATTAATATGAAGTTATTTGAGGTTTGCTATTATTCTGTAACCATGTTGAGATTTTTTTTTTTTCAGTTTGAGCAAGGGTTAATATTAATTAAAATATTAAAAGTCTTTATTTGTGAGTAGAAGTCAATCAGGAATATACCACCCTGTTGTCTCTGCCATTCCTTTAAATAACTAGGGTAATTGGTTAGTTGTTAAAGCTTTGGTCCCAACCAAGTCTCTCTCTTTTTTTTTTTTCTTTTTTTGAACAAGATAGCCTGGTGCCAAATGCTGGTTAATGTCCTTAATGTCTAGAATGACATGAACCAGCCTAAACCTAGAATGTCTGTATAGAATAAGGAATTATTACATTATTAGGGCTCAGAACTCATATGAACCACAGAGCTCAAGTGGTGTTAATAATTGCTTTAAATTGTGGAAAGTGCAGATGGAAATTGTTCGCTAGGATCCCTGTTCACTGAGATGCTGTAGGAGACAGTTTTCAGTCTCAGTGTTCCTTTCACAGCAGAACTGCTTTGGCCTTCTATTGTCCTGTGCCTCCCTTCTTTAATCTGTGTTTTCTGATGGTGAGGCTGCAAATCGAGCTGTTGAAACTTATCTTAGTATCAAATACTGAAATGGAGATAATTTCCACTGTCTTTTATCTATATCTAATGATTCAGCAACACACTTGGAGAATTCAGACAAATTTGTGAGGCTTAATCTCCCTTTGATAAATTCCTAATGACAGCCTCTTCATAAATAATATATTTCTAAATCTTTTTAATGCTTCTGCCATATCAGTGTCCAGTAGCTTCCTCAGAAGAGAAGCCGGGTTTGCTGTTGATCTTTCTTTTATTTCTTCCTTACAAGAATCATGTCTAGGTCCTTGCAGTTCTCTAGCAATAAGCAGTTGTTGTTTAGCCGTCACAGATCTTCAAATGCTTTAATATTTCCCTTGCTACTGAGCAACTGAAGGGATTTTTTCAGGAGCATCCTGAATGGTTGAACTAATGGAATCACATTACACTTAAGTGACCTTTTTGATCCCTCTTGGAAGAGCCCTTTAATCTTTCAAGGCCGACAGTTGGTGAGCTGTTAGATAATAACAAGACAGACAGAGATCTGGAGGAATTCTTACCAAAAGCTCTCAACACTGATTGTTTTCATTGTTTGCATAATGTACTACAATCCAGTACTAGCTAGGTTTTCAAACTTAGTTTTGACTTGGTTCTGAACTTGCAAATGCTTGAAAACTCCAGTGTAGTATGAAATATAAATGAATGCATAGATTGCAATGAACCTCTTGCAATATGTGAAATGGACTCAAGAGCGTGCATAATAAATTCAACCCTTTGGTTTGGAGGAAAACCCTACCAGTAGCTGAATTTTTAGGAGTGATAATTCCACTTAAAAATATTCCGTGCTACTCAGGCACCCTGCATCCCAAGACTCATACAGGAGAGCACAGCATTAATCCTCAAACCAGCAGACTCCCAAGGCAGTTAATTATGGTGAGCGCCATGTATCAGATGAAAATGGTAAAATAACTGCCTACTGTTGGGGAAGAGGTAATATTTGAAACAATCAGCAGGAAAGCAAATAAATCTGTGGAGGTTTGAGCTTGTCTTCTCTAACAGCTGTACTGTTGATGAAGTAGGGAGCAGCTGAAGGTAGCTATTTTTTATAGCTGAGTTTTGGACTACATAAAAAATATTTCACTTTTAACTTATTAAAAATATTTTTCATTTTCTCCAAGGTTATAATTTTTCTCTTTTTTTGGTGACAGTAATTTTGTGCCTGAATAATACTTCCCTTTCCTCATATCTGAATTTCAGGATTACAATATGCAATAGCTTTGCAAACTGTTGAACCTAAGCATGAGTTCATGAGCTATTTCCGAGGTTGCCCATCCATTCTTTGCAAAATGGAAAAGCAGATGAATCATTATTCTTTTGAGAGCACCCCAGAAATATCATCTCAAGTTTTAGATTCTGCTTGTGTCTGTGTTTATGCCAGATGGCTCTGGCTTAGTTGGCTGGGTGGGCATTGTACTGGAAATAGTTTAACTGTACTTCATATAGCTTTATTTACTGTCTCATTAATTTTAACTTTTCCAGAAGTTTTCCCTCTTCAGAAGCCATTAGGGTTAAGTTTCATGCCATGTTAAGAATTTTAAGTAACCAGAGAGAGAGCTTTGTCACATCACAGGAACAAAACAGCTATTTGAGACTGCCTAAAGTATTGTTATTCTCTTGTATTTCTAAGATCTTGAAGGTGGCATTTTTTATTCTGTTACCTCATACCGATCACTCATTTAAAAACTGTAATTTATGTGGTTGACCAAAATTGTAATATAGCGAAGAGTAAGTAATTTGTATTATATACATGCCAAAGCCTCTAATTATTTGGGTTTTTTTATTTATTCCATCTGCTATTAGCAGCCTGTGTTCTGTATATTTATATGCTAGGTTTGACCTTTTCTCCTATTGCATGTTCTGCAAGTGCAGACACTTATTTTGTCAGAGTGGCACAACTATTTGTCACTGAGCAAAACCTGCAAAAGAACCAGGAATGATTTGTGGTGTGTAGGCTGATTACATGTCCTTCAGAAGCCTTCTGAAGAAAGCAAACAGCACCTCATTCATTGCTGTAAACAACAAAAAGCCTCCTATCTGCTGCTAATGTTTGAAGAGAGGTTTTGCTCCAAGGCATGATTTGAAGTATACTCTATTTACCTGAGGTTACTGCTGGCAAAGATTTTTCCATCACCACTTAATTTTTTCTTGTTCATGCTTCTTCTTCCAACTTTTACAGGTGCATGGCCATAACCTTGAGAAAACACTCTGCAAAATAAAGTTGAGTACAGAATATCCAGGTCTTGTAGAAACAGTGAATTCCCAACAGGATTTTAATTATCAATTAGTACTGCTTGTAGGGAAGCTAATCTATGAATTTCACAAGTACAACATCCAAGGCATGACTTCAGAGTGTTTCAAAGAAAAATGGCTTTGTCAATAGGAACTGCAGTGTACTTAACTTAGAGATAAGGTAAAGAGAGTTATATTTTACAGTGCTCTTCACTTTTCCAAATAATTTAAGTATCAGTGGAGAAAACAATTCCTGCCTCTCTAGAAAGTCCTAGTGTGAAACTCCTTTTCACTTTAGGGAGTGTGTTATTTTATTAAATTGACTTTGTTCACCAACTTGCAATACAAGAATTGTTGGGGCTGTGGGGTGGGGAAAGTTGGTGAGAATGGGATGGTTCTTTTCCTCACTATTGTTTTCAGATGTGATTGGGTTCATTTAGAAACTGAGCATTTAGAAACTTTAGTCTCATTTGGCCTGTTTAAGCCAAATCAGAACTTTGCATGTGAACTGTAGTAGGAGGCTTAGTGAGTCTCGGCCTAGTAAATAATTTTCCTAAATGAAAAAAGCCTAAATCAAGTAGCTGGGGAAGATTTTCATCAATAAAGCCTAATAGTTCCACTTAAAAATACTTGGGTTTTTTTACTCACCTGAAGTGACCGGTAATTCTGAATGGTGCTGAACAGTAACAGCAACTGCTTGTAAGTGTCTTTACTGTCATGAGTGTATGCCTGGCATGAATTTTTTTGGTGTCTTTGGGGGAAATTTGCATACCTAGTGGTCGAAACTGTGTAGGTTTAGTAATAGTCCTAAATTTTTGGAAATATATTTATAGGAGTGATAAGTCAGTTATATTTACTGCAAATGATAGTTTAATTTAATTGCATTTAACATAGGATGAGTATTCAACTGTGGAGTATGTTGTTGTATTTATAATTCTGAGGATGTCTTCACTGTATGGATCCCCAAACCTTCTGGAGAAATAACTGGAGGGGACTGCAGGCATTCAGGAAGGACTTCCACCTGCTTGGATGGTTTCTACTGCCTGTGCTGCAGGCTCTGTTTCTGCTGGAAGCTACCTGAACTAGGGATGCCATGGACACCTGCAGTTTATGGGTTATGTTTTTCTTAGGTGACTCCATCAGGCTCCAGAGGATTTCAGTTACCACTTGAACCTGGATCTTAAACATGTTAGGTGCAGAGGGACACATCCACAGCTATGTACTTACTGAGGCCCTAGAAGCTTTGGCTTGCATTAAGGTGAAAAGAGTAATGATTGTCTTCTCCCTAAAGCTAATGAACCATATTTTAGAGTTTAGTGAAATACTGACTTTAGGTATCCAAATTCCAACAGCTGCCTCTAATTTTTGCCCTTGTGGTCTAAATAAGGGCAAGACTTAGCAAAACAAAAGCAAGGAGTTAGAAGAATGAAAAAGAAACCAGCAAGATGGTATGGGTTCAGTAGGCAAGTATGTGCAAATACTTGGCTCTTACTTGATGATAATTACATATCCTTTCAGATATTGCAGAAAGAGTAGGCTTTTGGGAGGTTTTGCATTCACAGTGGCTTGATTGACTGTGATTAATGACATTATTTTGGCTAAATGACTCCTACTGCCTTTCTTTAATGACCAGAAAACGTAAAACACAGTACCAAAGTCAGAGGTGAAATGCTAGTTGTACTTGAAAATGCTGAATATGTAGGATTAAAATTGAAAAGCTGTCTCTGTAGGAAACTGCAGGTGTGACTATTCTTCATGTAAATTTGTATTCAAATATTGTGGACTCCGTATAGGTCTGCTTTCTCATTTTCAAGCATACCTGAAAATATGTGACATTACTCCCTTAAATGCTCCTAATCTTCTATTTGATTACACATGTGCCACTCTAGTTCTGGTCAATCAGAAAAACAAAAATAAAGCATATTTAATATGTAAAAGTTTCTGACTTAAGTTCATATTAAAGTAAAGACAAGTGAGTAAATAAAACTCTCCCTGTAGTCTTTTACTGAGCTCTGTTCTTGGCTTTCTTGAGGAATGATAACCATCTAAAATACCACTTATTTCTGATACAGTGTTGAAATAACAACAACAACGAAGTAATTAACATTAACTATTTACATATATTGAAAATCTAATTTTGCTAATTTTACTTGGAAATTTTTAATCTCTTCCCTGGTATAGAATCAGTCAGCAGCAGGAAGGGTTGGAGTTTTTAAAGACTTTGATACCACCTGTGAGATCCTTGATGCCTCTTACCCACTGCATGCTGGTTCATTAAAACTGGCTGATCGTGGGCTGCTGGTTGCAAATGCAGTAATAATACCTTTGCCAGTAACTGCCTGAGGGCAGCTGGAAGGTTTTGCTCCCCAGGGGAATAGCCCAGCAGCACCCTGACTTGCCTTTGTTGTTCCACAGCTGGTCAACATTAAATGAAAGGCTGCCCCTCCTAAAGACATGCATGCACTTGAAGCTTGTATTTTTGTAACATTTTATTTAGGTGAAGTTAGAAATTTTGGGATTTAGGAGCCAATGCCTAACTGGTTTTGTAGCACTGTCTTCATTTCAGTGAAGCCAGCTAGCACTAGCTGGAGAATTTTACCAAGACTTGGATAAACCAGAGCTGCTCTTGAGTGCATGATCGTATTTTATAAATTTTTAAAACATAAAAAATTGAAGCTATTCTATCTGGCTTCAGGAGATACAAGGCTGAATGTTCCTAAGACTCTATAATTGTAATGAAAAACATTATATGTATTTCCATGTAGTTTATCAGGTAGGAGGTATTGCAATAAAATTGACTTAAAGATTGTGGAAGTGAATTGTGTGACTAAAATAAAACTGTTTGTAATTGCTAGAATAAAAAAAGTTTATGAATAATGAAGCTTTAAAAATGGAAAGACTTCCTGTTGTAGTGCCTGTAGTTGAGTTCATTTAACTGTGAAGGGTAATTCTTTTCTCTACAAAAGGTGTTCTCTACAAAATGTACTGTATGCTTGCTTTTAAGTCCTGTTTTTAGTTTCAAACTCACTTTCATCTCCAGTTAAATTTATTACAAGTGTGTTAACAATCCTTGATGCTGTTTTAATTGTATAAAGAAAATGAGACCCACAAAAAATTGATTTGCATTTAACAGTGGTAGATTGGCCTAATTGTTTACTTCTCTAAATTCCCTTGCTAAATGCGATACTTCCCCTGTGAGGTGAATTTCTGTTATTACACAGTGGATCATGCATGATCAGGCACAATGGGAGTGAAAATGTTGTCATCACAATGTTAGAAGATGGAGGAAGCAGAAACCTAAGTTTGTAGCAGTAGAACATGGAATGTGCAAATGTTTGGTGTCTTATCTTCCACCATATGAATTATGTGGAGAGAGTTATTTATGGGCAGAATCTACTTTCTTGCTTCTCTGCTTTATGGTACTCACCTAGTCAGTGTACTAAGAAATGTCTGCTACTTTAATACCTGTTCATTTCCTTTTTATAATCTTGTTTAAACAGCTCTGCCAGGTGTGAAAGATCATGCTCATATCCTGTTGATGACATCTTGTGCTTATACATTACTCTTGAATAAAAGTCCTTAATGATTTGGTCTGATTTAGTTAAGGATCTGTGACTGTGCAAAGTTAGGGACCCAGTTTAGTACACATAAAAGGCTGAAAGCAGGGTTTTTTTGGTCAAGGTTAATGGTAGCAATATTGTTAAAACAGACCAATTAAAACTGTAACTTAGGTGTTTTGATAGAAAAAGTGTTTATTAGTTGCCTGCATTCTCCTCTGTTTTCAAAGAGTAAATTGTTTTCTTCCTGCTATTTCTGTTACAGTGTAGAGCTTCTTGTACTGGACACTCAAGCTCTGTTCATCCAGTTAAAGTTCATCCAGTGATACTTGACAAATCTTGATCATGTTTTCTAAGAGAGTAGTTTGAAGATGAGCTCTTTTTATGTCACTCTCATATTTTAACTATTTTTTTAAATTTTTCCTGTTAGTGAACTGTAACATATCACCTAGAGTCTGTGTTAGTGCTAGCCCAAAAAAGAGAGAGAAGTGCATGCATGAAACCAGTTAGAGGGGACAGAGAGCTCAGTGTTCTGCTAGAAGCTGATGCTGATATTGACCCTGGCTACAGCAGAAATGTGATCTAAATCATGCCAGCCATCAGCTTAACCGTGGCTGTGTGATGCTCCCATCTTCCTTGAACTTGCATTTGTGTGATTGTTAACTGTTTATGGAATAGACTAAACCAAAAATTAGTAGGTTTTTTTTTTCTGTCATTTGGTTTTCAGGTAGATTATCCCCCTGAATTAGTTCACAGTCACAAAGGATCAGTGACTGCAAAAGAAAGGAAGTAAGATCTATGGCAGCCCAACTGCCCTCTGAAATAACAGCTAGAGAGTGATTAAATGATTCAAGTGGTAATTTACAGACATGTATGTGCAGAATTAAGTAGAAGATTCAACAAAAGGCTTGATGTCAAGTTGAATGCAATTTTCTGTAAATCATATTGTCTTTTACAGTTGCTGCTAACTTACAGAAGATAGTAGATGATCCAAAGGCCTTGAAAACATTGACTTTTAAGTTGGTAAGTAAAAGCATCAATGGAAGAAACAAATTATCACAATATTCATATAGAATCTGGGTTCTGTCTCAGTTATGGCTATTTTGTTGAACTAATGTGTTGACAGATAAAGTGACTGAAATTGTCATGTATTAGAGAAAAAGCTTAAACCCTGTTTTGACAGGACAACTCCATAACTGCATGGGAGGTTCAGTCACATGAGTTCTGAGGCAGTTTGAGGTTTAGGTGAGAAGCTGCAGTAAGAAAACCCCTGGGAAGAATTGCAGAAACAAGTAAAGTGGAGGAAAGTGTAATAGCTAAGTTAACACTCCTTCACCCCCGCTCCCTTAGCTCTATCCTGGTTGAAGTGTCCTCTGCTGATGGACATATTGTTCCAATCCCATTTTTTCAAACACCTGCCCCCATTTTTGTTGCATGCAGGTCATCTCTACTGCTTGCTTCTCCTTAGTTCTTCTTTTCAGTTTTCTTTCAGTTGACTATCCACACCTGCAAGTTGGTCTTTCTCCCACTGTATTTCATTGCTGTTTCTCCTTCTCCACTTCTTTCTGTCTTCTGGATGTATGCCATCAGACCCTGGGCTGGGGCTTGGGTCTCTATTCTGGGCTGCATTTTGTACACTGGATTATGGGTCCTTAATTTTGGTCAATTTTGATCATAGCATGATAGATTTAATTTAATATTAATAAATTCACATTGAGAAAACTTGAGTCAGAATTTATGTGCTGTGTTTGTTTTTATTTCGTGTTAAAATTAAGTTGAAAAATATATACCTGAAGCTATTGAATTATTAGCTATGTAAATACCAATTAGCTTTCAGCACCTTTAGCTGAGAGTGACTCAGTCATACGAGAGACAGGACTGATAGATAAGCACATCTCCAGAATCTCAGCTTTGTTTATAAAAACAGCTGCTGTAGAGAGCCATTTTTAGACCTATTTGATGATGGTGTATTAATTCAGGACTCTTCTTCCCATGTCATTCTTTGTACAGATCTGAGGAGCTTTAGCTGACTCATTTGAACTCATTTTTCCTCTACAGTCCAGTAAAATCCCCAGAATTCCACATTCCTTGTGAAAAGGGGTTGGGGTAGGGGAATAAAGACATGTAACTCCTTGGCCTTTGCTATTAATATAGCTTAAAAGCTAATGCTTTTCTTTTTGCAGCTGATCTGTGCTCTTGCTGTCTAAAACATCTGACTTGGCTTTATTGTGTAGGAAATGGCATTGCACCAAGAGCATTTAGATAACAGACACTCCAGAGGCTCTGCAGAAGCCTGGGTTTCTCGTTCCCACACTTAAAATAGTGGCTTGTGATTCTAAAATGTAATATCCCATAGTATCCACGTTATATATGTTGAAAAGAAATCCACTTGAAAATTTAGGTTGGGATATGTTTTTCTCTTTTTTGGTGATTCAGTTGGATTTGTTGCTGGGATTCTGTCAATGTCACATAGAATTTCAGATTCCAGTGAGTGAATGCTGCTATCATCCTGCTCCTTACCATAATCAGAATTAGGAGACAATCCAAAATCAGTGTCTTTGTCCCTGCTGTAGGTAAGTTCCACTGGATAGGAAGCAATTCTGGAGCTTAATTTTTAACCTTAGTTTCTTCCTCATACTTTAGGTTTCCTGCACTAGTTCCTATTCTGATGGGGAAAGACCATAACAAGAAGTATCCTAATATATTTTTCTCCTTGGATTAATTTATTATATGTCCTGGTTCTGCCTATTTCTGTATTGTATAGTGAAGTTGCTAAATGAATTGTTGCCTATGAGAACCCTCTCATATCTTTGTATGCAATATAGGGTCTTTGTTACCTCTTAGCAAGATGTCACTGAATTTGAGCACTTGTATACAACTTGATTAAAACACATTTTGTTGGTAAATATTTAATGGGAATTCAAGGTCTAAATGTAGCTAATCCTATATCCATTCAGAAAATTCAATTGAAAAACATTTCTTAGTCTAGGATTAGTTGTTAGTATTTCTGGACAAGGAGTCTGCTTAGTATCTCACTGCTTAAAGGTTGCTGCTTCTGATATTTTGCTGGTATATAATATTTCTGTACAAACAGCAAGCTGTTCATCTTTGGGGCGAAAAAGAAACAGTTTATGTGTTAACTATTTTTGTATTTAATTATTATCAAAATAGTAAAGAAAATTTTTAAGGTGAGGTGCCTAGATGGCAGGGGTTGGGTTCCCTCTCTTGCATATTTTTTAAACAGTGTATGTTTGCTCTTACAATGATGTAATTCTGCAGAACATATATAGTATTAAATATCCCCCAGTTGTCTTGGCTAACACAGAATGAAAATTTCCCTGTAGGATCCAGCTGTCCACACTTTGGGAAGGAGGCTGCTTTAATACACAAATAATCTTGGAAACACCCAAGGAAACACAAAATTATTGCATAGCATAATTTGCATTTTGTGTAAGGACTTCGCTTATGAAAAAGTGTGGGAAAAAACCATTAATGAAAGAGTGTTTTCGGTCTCTACTGAATACTTTTATGTAGTTTGTGTATAGCATTTGTATTTATGCTAAGCATGAAAGCTAAGTTAATAGATTGCAGGTGCATTAAATAGACATAAGATAATATTTATTGATAAAGAAGGCATTTAAAAATCTGTATGCATCTAGATATGTTACTTAGCATGGCTTTGAGGAGATTGACAACTAGCTAAAGTGTAGAACAATGTCAGTAGTGTTAGCACTTTTTAGCATTAAATTTTAAGTGCAAAATTCAAACGCCATTTATTTGGGAAATTCCCAATCCAAGCACCATTCAGATATCTGAATAGTAACCAGGAGTGATGACCTCAGACCTTTAACTTACTGCTTCTGTGGAATAAAAGCTGTGAAATACTATCTGAAGAGAGAACCGTTCTCTCTGTCTGCTCTAAGTAAATTTGAAGGAGCAGTCTGATGCAATGCTTCCACAAGTGTCAACACAGTTTATTCTGGGCATGAAAATTCAATGGATTGTGTCACTCAGTGCACCTTGTATGCACAGTCTGAGAGCTCTTTACCTCATAGCACATGTTCATGAACCAGTTCTGTTAAAGGGTTCAACTGCTATGAATGCATAAGAGGATCAAAAGCATTTTTATAGGGTGAACCAATTGTTCTGTTGGGGATATTCCATGATATGCAAAAACATCTGAAGGCGTCTGTCATAAGTAAGTTAGTGTTGTACACTTTTAATCCAATTCCAGTTAATATTTTGACTTATCTACCGTAGAGAAAAAAACCCTTTTATTTAAAATGTCACTTTTGTCCTACAGAAGCAAATTTTGTGTTTAAAAATCAAAGCATAAAAATACTTTGCCTCCATCATGTTTTTTCTAAAACAGATCTAAAGTAATAGTTTAGTCCTGCGCAATGTGGATTTATATTCTTACTGTTATATATGAAAAATGAACTGATCACTTGTGCCAGGTTGTTTTTTGACAGGCTTTACTGAAGAATCTAAACTGTACAGTTTTAAGTACTAGATTGTACTGTCAGAAGGGAGCTGTCCTTTTGCATATATTTGTATTTACTCTTTGTCGACTGCTTCAATTTCTTGTTTAAAAATTCAGCAGGTTGGTATTCCAAACTAACTTGCTGGCTGGACTCATGAGACATTTGCTGTGTACAGCACAGTGGTAAAAAGTGTATTCTGTACATGTATAATAGATGCTCTTCCTGAGTGAAAACTGTTCACTCCCATAAAAAAGCAAATTTGGCTCCAGTCTGGAAAGTTTGGTTTAAAGAATTTGGGTATTTCTATTGTCTATAGTGTCTATTTTCCAGTATATTTTTTTCCATAATTTTTAATATTGACTACTAGATTTTGCTACAATTAAGGATGCAATAGGTTGATGCTGACAGAGGCCACGTGAAGCAGTCTGAAAGCTTTGCTTCAATCAAGCTGTTTGCTGACTGGGTGACATGGGGAAACTTTATATCCTGGCTGTCAAATGCTCCTTTGTAGCGTGATATACTAAACATTTCTGTTTGTCCTTGCAGGCCTCTGGCTGTGATGGCACTGAGATTCCTGATGAAGTGAAACTGATTGGTTTTGCTCAGTTAAGTGTCAGCTGATGTCTGTCCCTTGACCCCAAGCCGAATTATGAGATTGCGAAAAAGCCAGCTTAGATGCAAAGGAAAATTAATGCACCACACACTGAGTTCTGCTTCATTATCTAGCAATTCACAAAGTCAGAACAAGCAAAGCCCACAGCTACACCGCTGCTGTTAACGTTCAAAATGCTCCTAAATGTCTCTTAGCAGTTGATTTGGATTCCCCCTAAGCGAAAAGCCTGTGGAAATGCACTCAGGTGGCTGTATTTATTGGTTACAAAAGGAATTTTCTATCAAGCTTACTTCTTTCATAGACTTTCAGTGATATTATTTTACCTGTACTTGTGGTTGATAATACTGCCTCTGTTCTGTTAAATTTAGAAATTAACATGCATATAAAAGTTTAGAAATATTAGCCAAACTTGAATTCTAGTTTTAAAAATGACTGTGAATTTTATTTTTCATATATTTATGCATTACACATACTAGTAATAAGAAAATTATTTGACTTGATTATGTGTTATTTGCAGTTAATCTCCCATTATTTAAAAAAGTTTCAGGTATGTCTTTGAAGTATTTGGTAACTTCTAGGGGGCTTTTGAAATAATTTGATTCGGCATTTGCAAGCTTTTGTTGGTTGTGTGTCAAAAAAATAGTCCACAAACTGATCATCAAGAGAGTGGGAGGTGCCTTGCAGATATTAATGTTTTACGAATGTGCCTGAGGCTGCTTATATAAATAATCTCCATTTTCTTGAAGTACCATACCTATGGTACAATATATATAAATATATCTAGTTATCTAAGCAAGGAGGGGATATACAGTAGCAAAGGTGTTAGAGTATTTTGACTATGCTTTATTGGGGAGTCTATGAGCTAGAGCTACTGTGAACTGTTGTTAATGTAGAACGCTTACTGTGTCCATCTCTGATCTGACATTCCCTTAATGATAGAAACCGGTTTCATACAGGTGAATAAAAACTTGAAGAATGGAACTGAAGCTTTATTTGAAGTTCTGCAAAATACCAAGGTGGAGTGAAAATAATAGGGCTTTGTGCAATGATCAAGTAAAACTCTGTTACAAAGAAAATACTTCGACCCAAGTAGTTCTCTGCTTAACCTGTGACATAGATGTTATGGAGTTAGGGAACCTTAGAAAGACTTCCACATTTGGAGACATGTTTCTCAGAGGTTACACTTTAAACTACTTCCTAGTTAATCCTAGATTAAGTGGCAGCTCTTTAATGTACTGAAAACGGCAAATATATATTGTTAAGAGAAGTTATTTATAATGCCTTGTCATAATCGTTGAGGTGTTCTAGAACTATTTGCATACGACTCAATGTAATCCCATCCCATCCTACTGTTTACATGATGATTACTCCAAGATGACTGCAAAGGTTAAAAAAATAAAATTAAAATAAAGATGTACTGCACAAACTGATTTGTATTTTGATTTTTCCACGCTCTGAGCGGATTACAGAGTTGTTATTACAAAAGGCTGTTGCCTTTACTTAGTTTGGGAGCATCCGCTGGGGTGTAGGAGAGGAAATGCTGCTTACACCCTCGGGGCAGAGGGTTGCTTTGGCTCCTTGCTCTGCAGGGCTTTGCAGAAGCCCTTTTTAAGGCTCCCAAGGGGTTACTGCAAGGGATCAGTGGTGTTCCCGGGGCAGGCCCCGTGTGCTGCTGGTTTATGTGGGCAGAGAGCGGGAGGGCCCGAGCTGGGGTCGGCGGCCCAGGTGTGAGGCGCTTGGGGCCGGTCAGGGCGGTTGTGCCCGCAGAGCTCTCGGGGGGCGAGCCCCGGGCCTGGGCTGGCGAACAACAGGGCAAGCGAGCCATTCCCCGGGGGCCTGGGCCCGTGTGTCCGGGCCCTGTGCGGGCCGGGATTGCCGGGATTGCCGGGGTTGCCGGGATTGCCGGGGTTGCCAGGATTGCCGGGGTTGCCGGGATTGCCGGGGTTGCCAGGATTGCCGGGGTTGCCGGGCAGGCCTGGCCCCGGCGGGCTCTGGCGCCGTGTGGGCTCTGGCCCCGGCGCTGCCTCGGCCGTGTGGGCTCCGGCCGCAGCGCGTCCGTCTGCGGGGCGGGCTGCGAGCCTGCAGCTGGAATTCACCTTTGAGCCGGAGGGTGAGGAAATAAAGAAGGTACCTGAAAAGTGCACGTACCAGTGACCCAGGTGATAACCTGCAGCACTGCCATGGGAAGGGGCTGCTGAGCAGGACCGGGAGGGGCTACATTCAGAGCGTTGCTATGGGATTATTTTTGTGTTTTAATGTACATTTCTCTAAGCGTTGCACCGTTGTTGACTAATCCACTTGCAAAGTGTTAGCTGCTATAATACTTTCTCGGACGAAGTGAATGTTCAAGGGAGCTTCTTGTTTTCACTGTTCTAGAAAAAGAAGTGGAATATATATAGAATATATATTTGGATGAAAATCATGCTCCACTCACTGAGAAAAAATGTTGGGATATGAGTAGCAACTGTCAAAAGTGCTCACTGTGCTGGTTGGGGCTGCAGGAGGTATCTAAATAAAGAATGTAACGCTTTAACTGAGGCAGTGAGCAGTATTGTACCAAGATGAAGTTGTAACAGTTGTTGCTCACTTGTGGTCTGATGCAGAAACATGGTGTCGCTTCTGTGGTTCAGAAGGCAGCAAATTCACGGGGCACTGTTATCACAGCTGTGTTGGGTTTTAAAACTTTTTTTTCTTGTTTTTACTGCTAAGATCTTGTGTATATTGTGTATGTGAGCAAAATGCATTTTTAAAAACTTAGAAAGAAAGGGTAATTACAGCTTTAATGTGTTAAAATGGCATTTATAAATAGTTTATACGTTTAGTATATACAGGTAAAAAGGTGAAAATATATAGTACATTGCAGTAGAAAGCAATGAGCAAGCTATGATAGAGGAGAAGTGAATGGCAAATGCAATAGTAATTTGCTTCTTTATTATTATATACACATCCTCTTTTGAATAATAAGGGAGAAAACTAGCAGCTATTCATTTGTTCACGTTTCCATGAAAAGTGTTTAGAAGCTGGGTGAAGTTCTTATATGTGTGACATAGCTTGCCCCAAAATAGTTGTGTTGCTGGCTACAGCACCTGTCTTGTTTGAAAGAAAAGGTCTCTAATTAATGAGGTGAAGTTGGAATGGGGGAGCTACCATGTAGCTGTCTCTAAGGCCAGGAAAATTGGGCTTAATTAGATGGTGCTAAAAATATAATAATCTGTATGATGATTATATGCCAGTGCCTGCAGCTGGGCACTTGCAGGCTCTGTGGGCTGATTAATGTCAGTGTCCATGGAGCCAGCCATGCCAGAGTGCTGTGCTTTAGCTTGCTGAAAGTAACTCTGTGGACTGAGATGAAAGTCAGTCAAAACACAGTTCTGCATTTATTAGTTTCAAAGTGTTAGGATGATTATAAACCTAGAATTTAGCTCAGCACAAAACCAGGTCTGTCGACTAACTGCATGTGTAAAGGAGTGGGAGAGAAAGGGACATTTCCAGCCTTTTATCTCGTGGGACTCCAGCGTGGGCTTTAGGCCAGGAAAGCTGTTTTCCATGCTGGCAACATATGCTTTTTGTGCCCAGAGAACAGGAGCACATCTCTTCCTTCTGGCAAGTGCTGACCTCAGATCTTCCCACCAACATGTGCAGAGTTGTGCATTCAAACTAGCTAGCTACTTGTGATAAGTATTCTTGTTTTCTAAAATATTATCCTGTGTGCTATCACAATTTCCTCTATTGCCCTAGAACACCCTTTTTGAGTGGGAGTGGAAGGAGGGGCAGGGAAATAAGTCAGGAAACAAAATTGAATTTTCTCTCACCCATGTTCTCTCCTGAGATAAAGATGTGTGCCTTTTCACATAGCTTGGTCCAGTGTCACATCTCCAATTCTGGGGCTTCCAGAGCAGTCGTATGAAATTTGATTGTGAGGCATCTCTTCAGAATGTTTTTAAACACAGTTATTTCTCTGAGAGGGAATGCTGTGTGCAGCTTGTAAATGGCGTGCTTCCTCCTCATGCTTTTCTTTAATCAGAGATCTGTTTTCCTTTTCACCACCTACCTCTGCATAATGATGTTGAATGGTGAGATTGGCCTGTGCCTGAAATCAATTAGCTCTGATGAGGAATCTGACACAGACCTAAAACACTGCTAATTGAGTGCATTGAAAATGCTGATTTCTGTTTAGCAGGGAGCAGAGGATGTTGCCGCCTGCTCCCACCTTACCCTCCCACAGGTTATCAAAGCAGCAAAAAAAACCAAAAGAGAGACATTGTTGATAACAAATAGCAATTGGTCTATTTTTTTCTCTGAATCAATTGTGAAAGAACTTTATTCAGTCAATTGTTGTGGGTTTTTCTGCTGCATCGAGTGGGCAGCCTTTCCACTCTCTTGCAATGTACTTGTGCATGTGCATGCACAAAGAATGCTAATTATTCTAAAGTGAGAAGTGGGAAAAGCATCAGGAGCCTGCATCTTTGAGTTCCCTGTGCATGAGCTCTGCTAATGAGTAGCTAGGTTTACTCAAACCACAAAAACCTCCAACAAAGTCTGGTTTCCTTCCATTTTATTGCACAGTGGCCCAGCTGATGAAATAATCCAGGCATATTAGTTGAGCATTGTGACATTTTAGTTATTCATTTTCCCTCAATGAGAGTAACATCGCAATGCACATAAAAATGTGGTTTTATAGCTGCTTTATGATTGTTAGATTGATGCTCATCAAGCTGCTTTCATAGTTGTGTTCATCTGAAATGTTGAATGAAACTCAGTAGTTGTGAAGTTGTCTGCTGCTAATAACATTGAGAATATGGGCAATGGTGGCTCAGTGAGCAATTACAGAGACAGGGAAGAGTATGTGGTAAGAAGGAGAAATATAATTTTCCCTGCATAAACCAATAGGGAGGCAATCTTATCCTTTTTGGGACATGCATATTTTGCCATCTAATTTTCAAGTGTGGATTTGAAAGGCTGTGCTTGTTTATTGTCTCAGTAGGGTGTAGAAAATCACTTATGCAAGTGGATGTGTTTATGTACAGGAACAGCTATACAAAATAGAATTGGACTAGATGGAAAATACATGCCTTTACTCAATTTTTTCCCCATAGGTACACTTCTAAAAATTAATAAAAACCAGCTATGTTTCAAGTAGGGAGATTTTTTTTTTATTTATTTATTCTTACGGAAAGAAACCAAATTGATACCTGGTTCTTTTTCATCCATGTAATCATTCAGATTCATTAAGGAAAGGTGCTGCTCATGAGTAGGAGTGCTGGGGTTCTTTAGATTTACTTGGAGCAAAAAGGCTTTTTGAGTTGTGTCATGTTTACTCTGTAGACCCCATCAATCTAGCTGTCTTTCCTTTGAGGACAATTGAGTTATGACCTCTCAAATTGTATAGGAATGTGTGGTTATTTGGTAATACAGTTGTCTTTTCACATAAAAAGCAGTGTGCGTAGCTGTCATCAACAGACAATTATAAATAATGAAGCAGAAGAACCAGAGAGTGTCAAGAGGGTTTGAGTAGGTGGACTTTGTGCTACTCATGTCCTATAAAAATAAATCAATAGGCAAAAAGATTTAAACCTCAGAGCAGTAAAACTGCTGTGTTCTGGAAGACAGGCTGTGTAGTACTGAATTACTGCTTTAAGGGAGAGGCCTGCGTTTCTGCCTGCATCTCTGTTTTTGAAAGCTTGGAATTGGTTTTAGGAAGCATTCTGGTGTTGGGGGGACAAACCCACCAAACTGCTCCCCCTGTCCCCCCAACCCACATCTGTACTGTCCCTGTGATGGTTTATCATGTAGAGGGCAAGGAAAGCCTTTGAAGACTGTTACCCTAGCGTTCTGGTCTTTGTATTAAGGTTGCTGAAAGTTTGGTTGCAGCACGTCCTGGCCTCGCTGCTCCTTGCTCCCCAGAGAGAGCCGAGCCGAGGCCTTGCTGTGGTGTGCTTTTCTGCACCGCCTCAAGGCCTTTGCCTCTGAATGTGCCCAAGCAAAAATTAGCAGTGCTCCATTCTCATGTAGAAAGTACTCTCCTAGAGGTAATTTACTGTGCCTTTTTTGCAGGACTTTGTACTTAGACAAGGAAATTGATTTTAGTTTTCCAGGCTGCTTCTGTTGCAGAGATCTTATTGGATAAGCTGAAAGCTGCAGCTTTTTGACAGTGCAAGATGGGTAATTTGTGAAATTAAATAAAATTCCTAACCACTTTTTGAAGCTCTGTGGAAAGGTTTTTGTGAAGTGTTTACAGTGAGGAAAAGTGCAATAGTTATCTGGTTGTGGTTGTTAGATGTGAAACTATTTCCATAATCTCATAGAATCAGCTCAGAATCCTGTTGCATTCAGGATCTGTTTCTCTCTCCTTGTTAGATCACCTCTGATTATAACAAAGCACTGGAACGCTTACTCTGTATTGTGAGAAATAGGAAGAGGGTGGAGAAATCTGCCTTGAATTAAAACAGAGGATCCAGAGGGAAGGACCATTACTGAAATCTCGACCCCATGAATTAATAATACTTCACAACAGCTTCAGTGTTACTAAAATTTCACTCCCAATCTGTCGATTATGAGCTCCTCAGTTTACTCCTGGGGCTATAAAATGGAAAAGGATCCAATCGCGATTAAAGAGTAGGTGTGATTTGAATGGAAGATGATTACTAAAATCTCTCTGAAGTCTTCTACTCGCTTGTGCTGCAAGCTTTTCCTATTTATAATAGCATAGCAGAGCTATCTAAGCAGAAAATTACACCAGAGAGGAAGAGGTTTCTGATTATCTCTGATTAGGTTCAGTGCTAACCCTGTAAATTTGCCTGTCAGATGGGGCACTGCCAAATCACCCATAAAGCTGATGTTTTACAAAAGATGGAAAGGGTGAGGAAACTCCTGCACTTTTGTATTGCTTTATACTTTCTTTTTTTTTTTTTCCTCCAAAAGCATTTTTGCAAAGATGACTAGACTCTTGGATGAGAGCTACTGAGCTACAATTTCGTGTTACATAAATTACTCATTTAAAAGTGCTTTGTGTTCATGGATTTCTGTGTATGGATTTATAAGGCCGAATCTCTGAAGTCTGTCCTGTTTGAAGGTACTGTAGCTTGGATTGGTCTGTGGAAGTCAAAACAGAGCTGTGTTTAAGCAAATGTGTGAGTGTTATGCTTTCCCCTTTTTTATCACCTTCATGTTCTGTTGTCAGCTTAGTTGAGCTTTTTCATAGCCGAAGATTTTAATTTTTAATAAACTAGTTGCAGATGAAGTCTTACAGTAAGGCTACATATATTTAAATCCAAATAGGGATTGTTGGGGGAGGGGCTGTTATATTTGCATATGCCCTATAAAATGTTTAGGCAACAGAAAGAGTTCATGCTAAAAATAATAGTACTGAAATAAATTTAATATTCCTTCCCTTTTCTGGTGTAAGCTGAAGGCCTAAAACTACCCTTTGGAAGAGCACTTGTGACATTCCAAATTCGTGTCAGTTTAAACTGAAGACAGCAGCCTGTCCCAAATCCCCAGGCATTACTCTTTAAACCTTATGGTCCACACTCCCGAGCCTCATACTAAATTGTTCCGAATTGGGATGTGTTAGATATGTGTCTTTAGTGTTACAGAAAGCAACAGTGTGTTTCTTGTGATGAAATTGGCATTTTGAAAATTCTTGGTATCATTTTGTTTTAGTGAGGGATATACTTTGTGATACTGAGACATACAGATAATATGTTCTCAAAATTATTTGGGGCAAAGTGTGTTCTAAGGCCTGTTTTATTGCATATGAAAAGTTTTGGTGGAGCCACCATTTATCAAGTATACCTTCTTACGTCTTTATTTTTGTTAATTACTGCCAAGGCAATGCACAGAAGAATTTGTTCATCTCATAATATTTTGTAGCAGTAACTTTTATTTTGTATTTTTGTGGCTCGTGTCAGCCTTCTCCAGAGCTGCTCCAGCAAGGTCTGCTCTGCTTTCTGGAGGTGGCTGAGCTCTTGCACTGGAGCAGCCCAGTGGCCCCCCAGCAGGGCCGGTGCCGCGCTGTGGCTGGGTCACGGTGCCTGCTGTGTCCAGAGGGCAGGGGTGAGGGCTGTGCATGGACCTCCAGAGCATCACCTGGACAGAACCTTGCTGCTCAGCCTGGCCTCGTTATTTATTCAAAGAGGAGAGGAGAAAATTCTGCGGAGCAGGGTGGCAAGTGCAGCGTTGCCAGTAGATACAGGGAATGCTGTTACCTCCTAGCTTATATTTAAACTCTAAGTGCCTGAGAACAAATACCTGGGCTCTGATTCTCTCACCCTGCACCAGCACATTGCTCTTGTACATACCCTTTTTTTCACTCAGTGGTTTCAGCGCTCACTTTGTAGCGAGGTACATGACTATAAAAACCTCAGGGTGACAACAAAGATTCTGATAAATTATTTAATACATCCTTGAGGTGTATTTCATCTTTTTGAGCTGCTCTTGCTTGTTTATATGCTGTCCTTGCTTCCTATTTAGAAAGTATACAGCAGCAATTTCCTAAACAAACAAAACTCTACTAGTTCACATACTGATTTAATTAGTGGCCTTTGATTTTTCCAAAAATTACATCAGTAATTGTTCAGCTCTCGACAGTATTTCTTTTTTTGTCCCAATTTATAGATAAATAAAACTGTTGTGAACCTTGCTGTTCATAAAATACTTTCTTTTCTTCTTCCTCTGTTCTGAAATGTTATTTTTTTACAAGTGGATTTAGCTTTTTGTCTGGGTTCATGCATCCCAGCACTTAACTTGACATGAGAGAAATGTGAGGCATTGGGCCCCTTGTTCTGTTTCCCTAGTCCTCCCTTGCTTTTGTTTTTCCATGGACAACTTGCTGTCTAATGAGGCAATCTCCACAGATGCTGAGTTGTGGTTCATGCAGTGCTGTATGTGCAGACTCTTTTCAGAACTTATAACTACTGTTGCTTGGAAACTGCACCTTCTAGAAAACCATTTCAGAGCTTGCTCACAGCTTTACACAATTTAGTTCTTGATAGTCAGCTCTGGAGCCCAAGGTGCAGCTACATTAACAGTTGAGCAATTCCTAAATGTTCTGTGCAACAAACTCCCCCAGGTCTGACTTACTCCAGCAGTCATTTGTGGGTTTTAAAGCTCCCACTGTAACTGTGAAAAAAATCTAGCAGGGCTTTGATATCTGAAGAGTTATGTGGTTTAAAAACCCAAACCCGTTCTGTAGCTGTAAACCTGACTGGTTCTCTCTTACAATACTGAGCTTTTGGTATGTCTGTGCTGTGTTTTCCTTTATTATCACCTCTGAACTTGCATTTTTCTTACTACACCTGATTTCTGTTTGTCTGTCAACACAAATTAAGCTAATGGAGCGTTGCTGATGCTTGACAGAATAAATCTGTGGAATTTACAATTTGTTACTACTTTTAAGGGCATTTGAAAGAACAAACCAAAACCATTTCAATCCTGTACATGCTCAGATCTCAATAAGATCCTTTCAAAAGCTTCTGTTGGAGACAAGTATGCTTGCATATTAACATTAGCTAACATAAATAGGTAACAAACTGTGAAAATTAGGACTTCTACTGCTTATCTAACAATGATCACAGTCCTTGTCTTAGTCACAAAAGAAATTGCTTAACTTGGAAAATAATTTTTTTATATTTAATTGCAAACCTACTGCCTTCTGGAGAGGATTTCAGAGCTGATTTGTTCTTGTAGAACTGACTCATATTAGTGTCTGAATTTTCGGTAAGTTAACAACAAGATTATTTGTATATAATGTGGAGATAAATCTAGGAACAAAGATATGAATGCACAGAACAGTGCCTATATCCATTCCATTTTAACCATCAGGCAGGTGAGGCCATATTATCTTGAGGAAATGTAATGTGGTTTACAGTTAAATCAAGTCTGTGGTATAATTTAAATTTGGTCTATCAAACATGAAATTTTGGCCTAAATGCAGTGATCTGAATTTATTGGAAAAGATGTTAAGAGTTGTGGGAAGAAGACAGAATGTGTACTACTCCTCTTGAAAATGCTGCTTTTCATCATGATGCAATGATTAAAATGGATTTTCATAAATATGTACTTTCAGAACTGTTAAGATAAATATATTGCCAGTTGTCTGATGTGTTCCAGGCAGCTGAAAATCCCACAGATGATGATGTCTCACTCACTGTCAATTATTGCTTAAAGCAAGTATATGTCCTGGCATTACAGCAAACTGAGAATAATGCAAATTGGAAGCAGTGGTGTACGTGAAATTTCAGAACATGTTTATTTTTCTAAAGCTTTGTTATCTGACATAGGCTTCAAAGAAATGAGTGTTTTTGTCATCTGTGGTGTATCACTTCCACTAAAATGTCTGCAGGGTTTTTGTCTAGTCCTTGTGCGTAAGGCCCGTTTGTTGCTTCTTCTGTCCCGAAGTTCTTCACCTATGGCTGGTGATGATGTGATGTTCTCTTTGCTTCCTGTCACAGAATGGTTTGGGTTGCAAGGGGCCTTTGAAAGGTCATCTAGTCCAGCCCCCTGCAGGGAGCAGGAACACAGAATCATAGACTAGAAGAGACCTTTAAAGGTCTTCTAGTCCAACACTCAGTCTGTGATTAGATGAGGTTTTCTTGCTCTCCAGCAATAGAACAACTAGTAAAAGTAGTACCTAGGGAAGGGCAGTGCTGTTTGCCCTAATCTCTCCTCATGAGCTGTCACCCATCCTCACAGTGCTTGCTGAGGAAAAAGCAAATGTTTCTCATTTTACTTCCGTATTTTATGTTCATGTTGCCAGCCAGCCATATGCATGCAAAAACAATTTTCCAGATGCATTTTTTCTGGTTTTTCTTTTAAAAGTTTGCATTACATTAAGCTCTTTTCTTTCTTTTTTTTTTTTTTTGTGGTATTTTTTTAAACAAAATGCAGCTTTACCGAAATTGTGATGCATTAAAAAATAGTAAATTGTTAGGTGCTATTGAAATGAAAGGCATAGAAAAGAAAATAATGAAATTATTGCTGGAAAGGAGAAACATGGCCAGGTGGTGGTATTAACACTGACAATTCCTATGATTTTTAGTTTACTCACTGATATGTCTGTCCCAGCATTCAAATAAAATGTAATGTACTCCTTTGATGTGGTGTATCTCTGGTGTTTAGCAGAAGATAAAAGTGCAAGCTTGTTCTCAATGACATTTCATGCACAGCAATTTCAAAACCATGAAAAAAATTTTAAAGCATTTCATTTTAAATGTTCAGGAAATAGATGATTTGTCACAAGAGAGGTAACTTTGTCTGCTAAAGGTTCACTCTCCTTAGTTCATAGAAATCCTAAAATGTAACATTTTGGGCCATGATGATCTTTTCTCCAAGTTAAAATATGCTCTTCCTCGGTGTAAACCTTATGCCAAAGTGTAACCAAAGAGCCTGCAAGGATTTCGCCTGCTTATGCTAGGAAGCTTTCCTAATATTGCTGCTATAGAGTTGGATGACCATTATTGCCCTGCAGATTTTGTTTGACTGTCTGATACAGGTGTACTTTGCTGTGGTACTTAACACACTAGACATTTTTGTTGGCTTTAGGAGATTTTGGGTATTCCTGGAGTTCAAGACAAGAAGCAACATCTGGAGCTTAAAACTTAAATTGATTAGAGGCCTAGATAATTCAAAAGCTAATAATTCAAATGTGTGTGTGGACCTTCTTCCTCATGTCTCATCTTTCAGTAAATGGCTTTGTCCTGAGAAGGACAGCACTAGTCATCCCACACTAGATAAATTGCACACAACCCGTGGGGTTTTGTTGGGAAAGTAGGGGTAATCCATTTACATTTACTTAGTCTGATCATTCTTCTAGGCATGTGGCTGGATATATTGTCTCCAACATTCACTGGCTCTGAGATACAATTATATATAAGTCTCTATCAGGTTAGACACATTGTCTTGTGTGAATGGTGGGCTTTTTTGGTCTTGTTTATGAATTAAAAAAACAAAGAGCCAGTAACTATTTTCTCACAAACTGACTTGCAAGGCTCAGTTTATTTTCCTATAGGTACTACATGTTCAAAGACCTTTTTAATGGAATCTGTGAACCATTATGTAATTTATTGCACCAATTAACACGAGCCAATACCTTTGCAAGTAATTAAAACAGTTTAAAAATGTTGCACAACTCCCCCATCTGTTTGAAGTGACAGCTAAATTGCCATATAATACAATTTAAAAAGTATACTTCCATAACCTCTACTTCTGTGACAGCACCTGCATTGTGTGCGTGTATATTCCCCTACTAAAAAATGCATTTTTAATTACATGCCGTATGTATTCTTTATTGTAGCCCATTATTTTTATCCCCATGTGTAGAAATGCTGAATCCAAGAAACAAGGCAGTAAATAATACTGCCTTTTAATGACCAATTAAAGCAGCCTATCATCAACCTTGGCATCAGCTATGTTACTAATTCAAAGTACAGCTATGCTTAGAATAAAACGGTGCTTGGGAAGTGGAGCCAAATGCTAGCAAAAGTTCACTTTCTGGTTTAAATGTGATAATAGTAAGGTAAGCTGTCCTCTCTGGTGAAATGAATCCAATAATGCAGTTTTTGATACCTCAAAGACAGCGACAGAGAACTAAGTACTGCTGTGTTCAGCCTTCCTGCAAATACTCATGTAACAGATTCAATAGCAGATGTCTGACTATTAGGAAGGTATGAGGAGGGCGAAGGCAACACAGAGAGCAGAGGCAGATAAAAAGGTTAAAACATTGAAATTGTGGAATAAAGTATACTTGATTAAGTGGGACTTAAAGTGAAACATGAAAAAATGCTGGTTTGAATTCTGATGAACCATCCAAGATTGTGAGGAAAAGTAAAAGGAATAAGGAAAAAAAGCTAAACAACCTTGGACTTGTGATAGTGATCTCTGCAGATGGAGGCAAGATGAAAGATGATAGATCTTTTTTTCCCCTGTATACCTGAACTAGGCAATATCAAATAAAAGATTTTTGAAGGAAGAACTTCAAGTACTACTTGTCCCCTGAAACTTGCTGAAATCAGTTTGCCAGATATTGGACAGTGTAGGACCGTAAACCTGTCAGGTAAGGGCCCTCTCTCCATAGGAAACACTGTGTTATTTTTGTGGCTGGTTTGAATGGATACTTTTAGATGGAAAAAATACTGAGCTATGCAAAAGCACATTAAGAAAATGGAAAGAGTGATGGAAATAACAGGGAAATGTACCAGACTGAAGCAGATTAAAAGTACAGAAGAACAGAGCAAGGCTAAATGATTTTGATAAATCAAAGGAAAAGCTTGTAATGATGCTGCAGGATGTTCTCTGCTTCCCCCTTGCTTTTAGTGGTATCCTGAGGTACCTAGAGGTCCCATTTCTCTTTGAAAAAAGATGTCATGTTAGCAAATAGGCCAGAGAATGGAACTCTTAAAGAAAAAAGGGATGCTTGATAGATGCAGGTATGGTAGGCATTAGCCAGCACACCTCAAGTTTGGGGTGTTCACTTCACCCAAATGAAAGTTGTCAGCATTACAAACCCACTGCACTTAATTCTATCTGGCATGTTATGCGATGCTGCCTTTGCAGAATATGTGTTCAAGGATACATCTTGTGTGACAAATAAATGCCTCTTGCTCTTGGGTCTTTCAGGTGAGGCAGAGAGATAATGTAGATTCAGCTAATATGCAGACCTAGTAGAAAAATGGATTTTTTTTTTCCTGTGTTAGGCAAGTCATCAGAGGAGATACTTGGCACAACTTAATTGCAGGTGCGGTTGAATCAATAAGGTACTTTCTTTTTTTTTCTCCCCAGATGACTCCTCTTCTTCCATTTTATAAACTCGTATTTTTAACAAGAGAAAAGGAAGCAGATGCTATTCAGTGCAGTGTTCCATGTCATATAGATCTCCTTTTTCTGCTGCATTGCTGCTCTAATAGGCCAGTGTCAGCACTTTTAGGAAGGTTTTCTACATACTATTTTCACTTAGGGCAGTGCAAATTTCTCTGGAAAATCTATGAGAATCAATTAAGTAAATGAGAAAATAGAATGCTTGTAATTAGGATAACCAAGCTACATGAAATCTACCCTACTAGTGCTAATATCTGTATATCTCTAAGCTGTCTATTAATTAAACCATGTAAGTGTTGCAATTAGACTCAGGCTGCTTTGGTGGAAACAAGAGAGATGAAAACGATTGGAGGGTTTTTACTGTATGTGAAACTCTTGCTTGGTTTAAAGCATCTCATGATTTGTATGGTTGCTGTGCAGACACTTCTGGGATGCCTGAGGACTCTGTTGCAGGCTTCAGCTACTTTTGGAACAGGTGACCCAAGGAAATACACCTTGGTTTCTAAAAGGTACCTTTCTTCTTAGGAGTGGGGTTATTTTCCCCTCCATTTCATGAATGAGTTTTGGATATTGAGCTCTAAAGTTAGTGGAAAGGAGGTTAGATTGTTATGCATAGGAAACTGCAAAGGGGAGAATGGGGAGAGACCAATTTTTCTGATGTCCTTACAAGAGAAAGGATTTCTTCCTACTTGCGTTATTTTGTTTTTTGCTTTAATTTTGATATAAGGACCCTAAAGTTGCCCAGACCTCCCTGAGAGACAAAACAGTATCTTAAGATATTTGTGTTGGGAGACAAAGGCTTCATGAGACTTAGTGGGTAATCTGAGTGTACTCAGACTGTGATTGTTCATTTATTTTCTGGTGCTTTGCAGGGTGGGGGGGGAAGCAAAAGGCTCTGTCATGGTCACTGTGTCTGTGAGAGACCTGGGAGGACTCCTTCCCTCTGTATGGGTCACACAGCAGCTTCAAACAACTTTATGGAGGACTCCTTCCCTCTGTATGGGTCACACAGCAGCTTCAAACAACTTTATGGAGGACTCCTTCCCTCTGTATGGGTCACACAGCAGCTTCAAACAACTTTATGGAGGTTCTCTGAGATGTGGGGCTTGGGACATTTCTCCTTTTCTCCTGTGTGTGGCTTTCCACGGCTGCAAGCCCACATGTTAAGACACTATGCAAGTAGCAGAAGAGCCATGCTGAAGGTGTCAAAAAGCTTTGCCACCTTAGAATGGCCAAACCTGGGTCTCATTGGCTGGGGATGCCAAAGCAGCTAAATAGGGCAGAGCAGAGGATGAACCCATCTGCTGCTTTGCCAGATATTGCCATGGCTGCATTAATATTACTTTTTTGAATTTCAGAAGCTTCAGATGAAGTAGTACACCTGATTTGTGTGCACATCAGCTTGATGAAGTTGTTGCACAAATAAACAAAACAAAATACTATATTTATTATTGCTTTCAATTATTTTTTAAAAATCTGCTTTTACAGCACAATATTCTTCCTCATGACAAATGAGACAATTCACTGACACTCTTTTCAGATAATACAATTTACATTTCTAGAAAGAAGTGAAGAAGAAAATTTACAGGACACCTTCAATTTGCACTTGATTTTTTTTTTATTATTATTTGACATTGATACAAAAAAATAGTATCTTGATTAGCAGCTTTGCTGGCAATCCCACAAAACTGTAAATAATACATTAATCTAAAAGAATGCACTCCTACAGACACTATAGATAAAACAATATATACAATTTAGACAAATAAATACATAAGTACAGCCAGTCATATATAATGATACACCTAAATTTCAGTTACTGTTGACAAGCTTTTCTAGTTAATTACACTCTTCATTTACAAATTGCCATTGCCATCTACATTATAAAGACAGAAAAACCTCAAAGAATCATAAGTGATACTTAACATTCTTATTAGGAAATGTGGAAAATGAACCTTGAGGCTTCTGTTTAAGTACTCCCATGGTTTTAGCAAAACAAAAAAGAAAAAATGCTTTTGTGAAAAAATTCTTCCTAAGTAGAGGCCCTTCCCCCACAGCTGCTTCACTCAATGTGCTTTATTCATATGCATTTTGGAATCAAAATGTGATTACAGTCACACTTTTGAAGTGACTAGAAGCCAGCATGTTTAACCAAGTTGTCATTTGTCCCATGCCCAATGAAACAAAATGACCTTTAAGTAATGTAAATATTATTTTTATTAAAGAAGTCTGTTGAAAACATTTGTTTCATAACAGTATCCCACATGGCACATATACTATTCAATGGAAGGGACAGTTGTCCCTATGTGTAGATGTATTGCTTCCTTTCCATATCCATGTTCCAATAGTGACATTTCTGAGCAAAGTGAAAACAATAAATCTAAGTGTAACGAGCTAATGAAATATAATACCAGAAAATTAATAGAAGTAGAAAAGTAGGATTTTGTTGTGTTGTTTTAAATTCACTTGACAGCAAAAGAAAAAGTATCTTGTACATTCAAAAGTTAGGGCACACATGCTTAAGGCTCTTGAAACACTGGACAAATATAATGCCTCACTCAGCTCCATGCATAACAGAATGCTACATAGCAAGCAGACGGACACATATATACAGCTGAATACAGAAGAAAATGCCTTAGAAATATGTACATCACTTTCAAATGAACATTTACATTTCTGTTGAAGGTCTATCTATTTATAAATGGCAGGAAATACACTTTTTCAGATACTGTTTTCAAGGTGTACTTTGCAATTATTAATGCAGTCTACTTGTACTAGGAGAAATTCAAGGCTACCATGCTACTTGAGCCCTGAGGTATCTGGATTGGGAGCCCTGCTGTCCTCCTGGTTACTAACCAAAGGCCACAGAAGCATCAGCAGAAATAAGGCAACCAAATCCATTTGTTTATGATTCAGAACTCCCAAATTACTGCACAGTACAGAGGGACAGCTGAAGTGATTGCAGCCTGTGGGTTCAAATTATTACAAAATATGTTCTGGGCAAGATGGCATCTGTGCTATCTGATTTACCCAAGGGCTGGGGATGAATTTCGCCCTCATTTCCATTCATAAACAAGAATATTATGGGACTTGTGTAAGGAAATCTGAACTTCACCCAATCAGCATGTTATATATTTACTTATGTAATTAGTTTTACCTTGAAAGTTCTGGATTTGATAGGGCATAGCAGCTTTAACAAGGACTAGATCAACTAGAGAAGGATAACACTTAATTATGCTGCAAGAGTTTTAGCATTTTTATAAAAATTACTGGGGTTTTGGTTTGGGTTATTTTTATTTATGAAGGGTACACAAGCTCCTGTTAATAGTAATTCCTAGGCTGCCTGTTGTGTAGCTTCATCTTTAAATCTGACATAGATTTTCTTGAGATGGCTCCTGCTAGTGTCTTAAAAGCCAGGTACACTTTACCTTATTTACAAGTAGTTTCTTTTGAAATTATAGCGCTGCATCTGTGAACAAGACTAACAATTTGCCATGAAACTGCAAACCTTTTAGGACAGCATCTTCATTCCTCTGTTACTGTTGTAAAGTGCTGTGTACATCTATGGCAAAATCAGGTCAAAGTTTCCCTTTAAATTCTTCTTTGAGTAATTTCTGACAACTTTATAGACATTCTGAATAACATACAGACTCAACAGTTTTGCATATGTTACACATAATGCCAGCTGCAATGAATGAGCCTTTGTGTGTGCTGAGGATGGTGTGAGGAGTCTACAGCTGATAATATATTTGGTGAGTTTTGGTTTTTTGTGAGTTCTTCATTCCAAGTTATTTACTGAGCACTATCATATTTCACCTCCTTGTTATAGGTAGTACTGAATAGAGATAGCCTGATATTATCAAAGAGTTATCATGACATTTCAAAAATGTTCATATTCAAAATACATATAAGCCTGTTATGAAAATTGAATAAATCTTGTGTACTTGATTTCTGTTGCATGTCCAGGGGATCTCCTGAGTGAGACCTCAGTGCATATTGACTGTGATGAGTAAACTGAGAGCTTTAAAAGGTTTTTAAAAAGGATAGCTTTTGGGTGGTTTTAATAGGTTTTTCTTTAAAAGCCCTGTATTTTGCTGTGGAATTTGGACATAACTGTTATGTGATCTGTTGTCCAATCAACAGAAAATTGATTGCATTCTTTTATTGGACTAAATCCCTCTTTTCTACACCATTAAAAATCTGTTAGAATCTTGTTCCTATATGTACTGCAGCAATAAGTAAAGCTTCCCCTTAAAAAGCTGCTTTTGTGTTACTTGTTTTTAGGTAAACAGTGCACTGACTGATGTTGAAGAAATATACTGCTTATTGACACTTTAAGCATTCAATATGATTATATATTGCTATTGAAGATGTTTAATGGAGAATCCATTGATACTAATGAGAGACATTGCCTTGCTTTGAAATTAAAAGTTTAGATATTCATGCTTTTCTCATATATTTTTAAGATAGTTTTTCATACATCTCCCCTGTCTTATTTCTCCAACAGATTCTACTTAATTTTTAAACTGTGTTACGTATTTTATGGGCTATTTTAGGAAGCGTAAAGAAATGGGTTATTCTGAAATAATTTAAAGAAATACCATTCAGTGGATGAAAATATATTTCAGTGTGTGGGTTTGTTTCTAAGGCAAATGAAACTTTGATGTTCTTACCTGTTTAAATTCTGTTATTACACCATTAGTAAGCTATTTGGGAATTACACACATACTATAAAATACACAGGTCCAAGTAGGTATATAAGTTCAGTGCAAATGTATGCTGCTTAATTTATTAACAAGGCTCTAAATAGAGACAATTGTAGGGTGTGAAAAGAAAAGTATGTTTGTAATTCTTCATTTCTTAGAGCCTGAGTCTTATCTCAGAGGCTGGGGTGTGAATTGTTAAGCAGCTCATAATAATTTATTACTGTCCTATTACATACAGATGTAAGAATGGATATGTGCGATACATGATAATATACAAAATCTGAGATTTTACTCTAGATTCCTTCAGTTGGCATAATGTCCTTATGAAAAAGAGTCTGAAGTTTGTAAACCAGTAGTCAAAGCGAGAATGAAAAATCAGTCATTAAAAATCCTCTCACAGTTAATATCCCACAGTTTAACCTGTAAATCAGCAGATCACTTTGTCAAAAAATAACCAAACTCAACCGAAATTTAAAAAAAGGTATTTACATCTGTAAAAATCTTAACATCTAAGATGTTTCTTGCTGGACATGTCATTCCAAATTCTGTGCATTTCTTCTGGTGTTATCTGGTGCACTGTGATCACCCTGCGGTACCTGCACAAGCTGTAGGCCATTTTCCAGTGATTGAAACCACTGTTTTGGAAGGGGTGAATGCCCAGCTTCCGAAGGCAGAGTCCAACGTACACATCTTCAAGATGAAGAAGTCTGGTATGAAGGGAGGTTTTGTAAATCAGTTCTGCTACATCAGCTGAAAAAATGTAGCCAGTGCCTGAACAGAAGGGTGGATAATTGCTGTCGGGATACAAATCTCTGGGCATGTACCACTTACTGCGAACATCTCTTATTGGTCCTCCGTTTATAACATAACCTGTGAAGTACCTTCTCCTTGGTTTGGTGTTAGGTTTGAGCAGCTTATAAATAAGATTGTCCATATTTACAAAAATATCGCTGTCTGTCTTCATAACATACTTTGCTTTTGAACAAAATGTTGCCACCCACCTCATCCCCATCAACGTTTTCAGAGTGAGGTTATGGTAAGAGTCGATAAAATCTTCCACAATAATATCATGAAAAATTTGGCTTTCTTGCTCTACCATTTGATTTAACACAGGATCTGCATTTTTTCCAAGAAGAAATAGTGTGGAGATTTTAATTCCTTTAAAGTTGTTTTCGTCTCCCCACGTTTCTCGAATGGCTTGCCTTGCATCAAACTCTTTGTGAGTTGTACTGATTAGAATGACCAGGAACGGGGCGTTCTTCTCACATTTGTTGGGTTCATTGATAAGGAAGTCAAAGGAATGTGGATTTATAGGTCGAGTTCTTATGTTGCCAAAGGAAACGTTTTTTCTGGCAATGGATATGCTACTGACCTGTCTGTGGCCCGTGTAGGAAGAAGTAGGACGAGTTATACTTAAGTACCAAAGAGCACTTGCCCAACAAACTACTGTCAAAATGTATAAACATGAGACCTTTGAAGCCATTGTTCCTCTAACTCTTCTATTCCATCTGATGAACCAATAGCCTTTGTATTGTGAGTACACCTGTGTCCTGGAGAGGCAGCATATTATTAATGAAACTTGAAAGTTCGATATAGAAAAGTAACTCTGTAATCATTCATGGATCTCAAATAGGAGCTATTAACCCTGATGATACTCAGCTTTTCTTCTTTTACTAGCAGCGGCTTCCATTTCTTGGAATTTTCTTTTATTTCTGAAAAATATGAAGAAAAATTTTCCATTGCGAGACCATAAAAACCTAGGGCACGAAAAATGAGCTTATATGTGGTTGGCCATTAATAAGCTAAGTGTCTTAATGCATTTCTCAGATATTCCTTTTTTTCTTATGAGGTACAAAAATGCAAGATAGTGTACTGGAATAGAGCAGTGTAACTTAAGTAATGCCTTTATGATTGCTAATTTCTCACAGATGGTTTTATATAAAAGAAGATAAGCATGCATATTATGTTGACCATTCAGATAATTTTAAAAGTATATGAAAATAATTTTATGGTTTCTAGCATTTTCTTGCTTCTTAGCATTTCTTCTGGCCAGTCTTTCAAAATGTGCTGGGGAACATTTTAAAATTATTTCAAGAATGAAAAATAGTGTACTTTGTTCTAGGATCAACAGCATCTGTGGCAGCTATGCACACAAATACTTACAAATCTAATGTGTCCTGCTAGCAAGAGCACACTTTGGTGGAAATCAGGCAGAATGAAACTGACTGGGAAAGGTACAGAAGAGAGAGAGATATGTATGCTGTCTTACCCATGTAAAGATCAGCGCTCGAGTAGCCTCCATAAAAGTCTAAAAATAAATTAACACAGTTCAGTTATTCTTGTTGGCTTGCTTCTCCTCTCCCCCCCCAGACCAGCCTTTCCATGAGCAAACGTAGTTTGTGGACCATGTAAGATGAATCGCGATGGCAGCCTAGTAATGGTGGTACTTCACTGGCTGGTGTGCAGAGAGTTGCCTGCCTGGACAGGGTTCTGGCACTGGCAGCCCTATCTTGGGCTGTTCCAGTCTTGCCTCCAGCATCAGGTAGTTTTGAGACTTTCCTGGATCAGGGGAATGGGCCAGTTCTGAACCTTCCATTGCTTTTGGCAGTTTTGCTGGGAACCTGTTCTGTTTATCATCATTTTGTGGAAATGAGGCAAGCTGCCTCAAGCCTGCCAGCTCAGTGCTGACTCCTCCAAGGCACATCAGGAGCTGGAGAGTACCTGTAGGCTCCACCTTCCTGAGTTCTACCATTGTGTTACTTTAGAGCTAAAGGACGGCACAAACATGCAACAGAGGAGCTTTTTGCAAGAGTTTCTGAAATATTGAACATTTGGATAGAACAAAATATATATTCAGATAAAAAGATAGAAGCCTTGTCTTAGAAATGTCCTCTCTGATTTCACACCCCTGACACCTTGCAGTCAGACCACCCACCAGGCAGGCCATCGGAATGAAAGGGCTGTTAGGTGCCCTGTGTCATTATTTCACACTGAGGTATAAGAACAACAGAGGAACTACCTGAACATCTGCTAAACCTATACAGACTGTAATCTCCTTATAAATTCTTATAGCTTGTACTGTCTTGCTAGTCTTCATTACATGCACTTTTAATTATTTAATGACTGGAACTCACATACTGCTCTTCCCTTTCACAAACTAGGGTAATGTGAATTTTTTGCCTGTTTCAGAGCTTCATCAATTTTAATTGGTGTTGCCCTATAACTGGGGCAAGTTAATGAGGTAGAGGTGGACTGTGATCTCCTTCATTACTTGTCACAGGACTCAGGGTTTATAATCTTTTCCCACTGAGTAGTACCAGCAAATGTTTGGGAGCAGCGCACAGTGTTACAAGGCTCACTCTTTGGCAGCCCCCATTGACCTCAATGGCTCACTATGTGGCAGCCACCCCAGTGTCCCAGGGCTCACTATTTGGCAGCCCCCATTGACCTCAATGGCTCACTATGTGGCAGCCCCCATTGCCCTCAATGGCTCACTATGTGGCTGTCTCATTTAAGTGAGACCTTTAATTTCTCCACATAGCTGTAGAATACAATGATCTTGGCAGATGTGTATTTTGTGTACATCATTGTAAATAAATATGGTGTTGATAAACATATTCACAACTGCTACTGTAATGTTTGGAGAGGGGATGTATCCTGCTTTAACAACCTGCTGTGATACAGTTTTGAGAAAGACGAAAGGCATCCCTGGTCTGGTAGGTTGGTTTTGTTTCGGGCTTCCCTGGGAAGATCTGGTAATGCTGCCGCTGGAAATGCCACTGAGGAAAACCACCAAGTGCAAAAAGCCATAATGTAATGAAGACACAAGAATGTTACGTCTAGAAAACTGTGTTAATAAAGAAATACAGCAATCATGGATTGGAGCTGTAGAGCGAGAGGTTTGTAAGTCAGTGTGTTTAATGGACTCCAGCATTAAGATCTCACAAATAAATGTAATAATCTGCATATGATGTATTATTTTAGGAAACTATATGTTGCATTATCTGAAAGTGTATGTAAAAGATGTTCTACATATTTTCTTTCATAAGGGTAGGTGCATTAGTTACCATGACCACTGTGCAGAGGGAAAGGAAAATTGTAACCAATGCCTCTTACAAACTGCAAAATTACATAAAATAGCTTTTCAGTCCAGCAATGTCATGGCTGTGATATCCAATCTTGTGTGCTCTGAAAGGATTAGAAGCAACAAAAGCCTTACTCCATTTTGAAGAAAGATTCTGAGCTGTGGTAGGGAATTTTTTTTTCTCAGTTATGAAATCTATAGGTAGCTGTGTGGGATGAACGTTTCTTATATCGGCCCTTGGATTGCTGTCTCTTGAAACAAATGTATCTTTTTCTGTTGTGTATTTGGTGGGGTTTTTTAATGTTTAATTTGCCTTTTAAAAAGAAAAATAAGAGTTGAGACAGTGTGCTTTGCTTTGGAGTGTTTTACACCAACCCTGTAGATTTTTTGAGCAAAGTACAGGTGAAGTGGTTGAAAGTGAGCAGGCTGTAGTTTTACTGATGAGCGAAGTTTTAAATTTGCTACTTTTTTGGGAAGATTTGGGAAAACCAAAAAGAAAGCTCCCTCCTATTTCAGGTCTTGTGAGGTGAAGATGTAAAAATTAAAGTTCATATTCCTTCTTTACTTGAGCTTTGTACTGTACATGGGGAAGAGATTTGAAAGAAAGAGCGTAAGCAAAATTAGCAAATAGTGTAAATGCTATTTTACATTTACACTATTTGTAAATGCTCATTCTCAAATTAGCAGAGAAGTCTTGGTCTGTAATTTCGGTGAGATTATTTTTGCCTCCAGGACTGACCTTACTTCCTCTTTGTAGTATCACAGAGGGGTTGGATAAGTAGCTGTGTTGTGTGGTTTTTTGGCCACAGGGCAAACGCTCCGATAAATTTTTTCTGGTAACATTGGTCCTGACCAGTAATTTCAGTAAGGTGTAGCTTGCACGAGCAAGAAAATACATAGCTTGATTAGGCAGGGAAATATGAACTAAGCAGTGAAATACTTCAAATACTGTTTTAGCAGTCAAGAATTTCAGAGGTTGCCAAATTCTGTTATTAAAGATGATGCTAATTAATCAAGATCCTAAACAAGCACCTAACTCAGGCTTAGCTGCAACACAGGAATAATTCTAGGAAATTTGCAAAATTATTCACGGTATCAAAGTCTGTGACAGCAAACCTCTTTGTTGTCATGTGTTGTGACCTGAAACACATATACAGCCTTGTTGGACTTGTATATCAAGGATGTGAATTATAAGGAATGAAATCAGAGTGTAAAATTAATATACTCAATTATAGTGAATTAAAAATTTTGTGTTAATTACTCATTTGGAAAAAAGGAAGAATAAAGATCATTATGATTAGAATAATGACTGAAAACACTCCGATGCCCACATTACTGTACTTCCTTTAGCAGTTTGCCCAGAAGTTGATCAGAATATTTTTAACCTCATTAGCAGTAAATATTTCAAAAGTTGCCTTCAATATTTAGGTGTGTAGAAAATTCATTTATGTATTGTATTTTAGTCCTGATGATGGATTCAGTGTATCATCACTATAAGGATGACTATTTTTTCAGTTGTGCAATGATCTTCTTTAATTTGATGTTGAAATTTGAAGACCTTCTAACCAGAAGGATATAGGATGTCACAGGAAGAGTGGAAAGCTTTTATCAGCATTGGATTTTGTCTGTTGGAATAGACTATATCACATTTGGGGACAATTACACAGGCAAAGGAAGGTGTCACCTCCTTTCCTTTCTTCTTTGGAGTGAAAGAAAGCTTTCTAGCAGGGCAGTAGCAATGTTTAAGCTCTTGGATCCTTGGTTTTAAAATCCTTTTAATTCAATCTGTCCCTTTTTCTAACCTGGTAGTTGCACTATAGGTAATAAAAGGCTCAAGCATTGAGGATAGACAATTGCAAAAGGAAATGTTTAGCATCGTGTTTCCATACTGTGACACGAAGTTGTGCATTTAATTGTGTTATTCACAGCTCATGCTGTGCAAGCCAGAGAAGCCACCCAGTCGGAGCACAGAAAGCTGTACTGTGTAACTTCTCTAAGTAATTGTCTTGATGAGGACTGTATTTGCAGCAAACCTTTTATGAGCTGACTGCACATCAAGAATAATCCTCCAGATAATGAGCACATTTGAGAATCTTGTTAACTGTTCGTGGGCAATTTTCAGGCAGACGCCAAATGAGTTCAGCAAACATTTTTATCAATGGCAATATTTTGCCAATATTTTGGAATGCTGCTGTCTCTGCTGAGAGCTGTTGATCTTTCTTTCAAGAAAGCCTGTCCTATGTAAGTGCAGTTGCATTAATGTGTCTATTTCACAGTGGATGCCCTTGATAGAAGCCACAGCTCTTGAAGCCTGGCTATTGTCATAGTTGTAATCCATGCCATGTCACTACTGCTGAGGGAGGTGCTGAGTGCAGGCAGTCCTGGGGATGATCCTGAGTGAGAAGCCAAGGGAGATCACAGCTGTTCATCCTGACACCCAGGAGTCTGTTAGGCAGAGCACTACTGAGTCAAATTAACACTGTGCATCTCTGCCAAAATGTACCTTTTCCTTTCCCTGGAAAAAGAGAGGGAACGCAGCTGCTAAATTATTTAGTAAATGTAGCAAACTCTTCTCATTTTCCCTGAAGTGGCGTTTTTGTAAGTTTTCTATGATCATGGCTTTCATCTGTATATAGACCAAGATGCTGAAATGTCTTCACCGTTTATGAAATCCTTAAATTACCTAAGGAAAAGTCTGTGATTATTACCAAATCTTGTTGAGACGATAATTATACTGAACATTATGAACACATCTTCATGGAAATCTGGGGATCTGTTATGTTCTAGGCTGTATGTTTTCACAGTAATTTCTGGAGGAAATTTTGGACAGATGGCACAGGTGATTTAGCAGAAGATTGCAACCTCCTTTCTGGGAACTTCATTTAAAGTTTCTTAAATATTCTAAATGCTTATTCTGCCTGGGTGTAATGGATCTGAAACCAAATCAGTGCTGCAAAGTAAGACCTTCTTCTCTAAAACATTGTGGAAAGGGGCTGTAACAGATGTAGAAGCCACAGTCTTGGGCTGGAGGGAGGAGACTACAAGCATTCATTTCAGGTCCATGTTTTTAGAAAAATAAATTCTTCTATTAAGAAGGTTCATAGTTGTCATATGTTAAAAGAGGCTGCCTTCTCTTCTCTTCCTCAAAGACAATGAGGACAAATATTTTCTGAATCATTATTTGTTCACAAATATGTTAATAATAGGCTTTACCCTAGGTAGCCCATGACTGTGCAAGCAAGTATTTGCACAAGTGCAAATTTCATACCAGCAGTTTTCTTTTCATGAATGCTGATTTGCAGATAGTTTTCATTGTAGTTCATTATTAAATTGAAGGATTGATCTCTGGAAATAAATGTGATATTAATAAATTATTTTTCAATATTTACTACCTGCTCCTAATGTGAACAAAAGGGAAGAATGAACTGTCCGTTAGGGAATCTTACCAAAAGTTTTCTGTAGGGAAAATGAAAGTTATAGAATTTTCAGCAAATGTGCCTGTGCTACTGAAACTTCCTTAATATTTAAAGAGCTGCTGTAGTCTTTTAAGGGTTACATGTTGTCTACATGAAAGTAAATCTGCCTGAGTGACTTTTCTGTATTTTCCACTTCAGATTTTTTCAATGAATCTATCTCTATAAAAACAGATTTTTTTCTTAGTTTTGAAGAAGTGCTGAAACAGCCCACATAAAACAACTAAATGGCAATTTCGTTGCTTTTTCTCTCATGTTTAAGAAAAAAATCATGCAACTATTTTTTCTCAGCAAAATAATTTACAAGTTAAAATGTAAACAGTGTCCACCATGACTAAGCTGTGAAGTAAAATTTTCAATTTCAGACAATGAAACTGTTGAAAAAAATATTTAGGAATATTTTGATTAACAAAACCACCAGATTCACCATGGCTGAGGGGAATGGGATACATTACTTGTTAGGAAATATGTGCTTGGTATGAAGCATCATTCCTCGGCTGACATTGTACAGAGGTGGGATCTCAGTGTTGGTTTGAGCAGCTTTTCTCTCTGACTTAGTTTGTGCATCAGGAGCATTTTAGCTATAACTTCCCCTTCAAGTTTTGCAGCTCAGGAAGTATTTTCTATGCTGACTTTTCCCCCCTGCTTTCTCTAAGCTAACCAGAGAAAAAAAAAATAGTATGATTTTGGAAAATCTCACATTCAGTTGACATTGAAATGGGCTTTTATCCCATTTGGCACATCTCAACGTTAGGTTTTTAGTAGCTCTCTCACTGTTTTGGTCATATTTTAAAACCAAGTTTCTGTGTCGCAAACATAGAATGACTGTGACCACTTAGTCACTGGTGGTATCACACAGCTGATTCCATGTGGAGGGAGATGAAAGGACAGACCAGACAGACTCCAGGACTGTCTGCACAATGGATTTCTAAAGTTTTAGCAGATGAGCTGTGCTGGTCAGATACTAATCTGGTTATAAGTTAGATTTTACTCAAAATAATATGAGAACTCGAGACATGCCAGTCAGGTGTTCTGTCTTGCTGTACCACTGATTGCAAGTGATTTACCTGGAGCCAGTGCATGGGAGTTTTGCTGCTCTCTTTAGTTGAAGGCGTTTTAAGGTTATGTCGTTTGCACTAACTAAAAGAGAGAGAAAAGAAATTAGAAACAGAAAATGAAAGAGCAGAATATTTTAAAGCAAGAATCTTGTTATTTTCTTTATGTTTTTAAATCACTCATGAGATGTCAAGGGCCAGATCTGTGCATTTTTTCCCCATGAATGCTTTTCAGAAACAAATTTAAAAAACACTTTGTGACTTCATGTTGTGATAGGTGATTGCATCAATCATGTCCTGTTACATCAGTAATGTGTAAATTGCATCTCAGTATGGTTATAAACTGATGCATATTTCACTTTGGGTTACCATAGCCTCAGCTGTTATTTCTTTTTAGCTATTGTGCTGTGTTCTAATGTGAAATCTCACAGCAAGGTTCCTTAGCTCACGTCACCACCAAATTGTTTACATTTGGTGAACGTTTAGGACAAGAAAAAAAGAAAACAAGCTTTAAGTTTTTTTTTTTTAAAAAAATTCAACAGGGAAAATCTTTAGAACTGCTTTAATATAGAATTTTTATTACTCATGAAACAATTGTACATAATTTAACAGTCCATATCTTAAGTTACCTTTAAGTAATAGCATTTGAAATCAAGCGTACTGCTGTTTTTGTCTTAACCTTCTTAAATGTCACCACTATATTTCCTTTGCATTCACATTGATGCCTGTGAAACTATGGTGTGAGTTATGACACCAAGAATAGATGACAGTGACCTTGATTATATAAATGCCTACCTTGGTGACACTGCTTTTCTCAATTAATCTTATAAAAAAAGGAGGAGTAGCAATTATGTGAAGACCAGAACACCTGAAACCACAGTGTCTGTGGTGATGATAACTCATCAAACTGGATAATGAATCTACTTGCCATAATTCACATGCTCTTGGGGGCATTGAAAAAAATACAAACAATTAAAGCTTTTGGATATACTGGGAAAAGTCCTAAAATAGTTTTGAGCCTGCCCATTAAGGTATCAGTCATGATGCTTGAGGAACTTGGCTTTTAACCTCATCAAAACTGGGATGCTTCAGGCTGGAAACTGGTACATTGTTATAATACATTAAATACATTGTTAAAATACGTTGTTATAAACTCTTATTGATAGGCAGTAACTGGAAGGATTCCACAATATCTCAGGCATACCTGTATTTATTGTAATTGTTAGGTATCTTTATATGTGATTGTTGGAGAGATATTGCTTTTTAAGGCTGAAAAGTAGCTAGAATTCACATTATCTTCCCATTTCTTCCATAGCAGTGAGGCTAGAAAATTTTGTAATTACTGAATTTAGCTGATTATATAATAGCATAGATTCAACTTTTCTGTTTAAGGAAAAGATTAGGTATTATCTGAAGTCCAAGCAAATTGTTGGATACTGTGAAACTCTGTGGGCTTTTTTTCTTTCTTTTCCCTGGAAATATTCTTCATGTTGAGGAGGTCCCAGAGCCTTGGCCTGTCCACACACAAGCACTGCAGTTTATTCATGTTCACAGTAATTAATGTGAAGCTATGTTGTGAAGCATTTGTCCCCATGAACTGTTTATAAGTCAAGCTTCCGGTTTCCAATTCCCATTGCGAAGTTGTGATAAATTTAACACAGGCTGTTGCTTTTAAAATTCCACGTCTCTCACAGAACTGTAACATAAAAAACCTCACAACCAAGCAAATGACTTTTATCTTCAACAAACTCATTACTTATTCTCAGATACGTNCCTGCGCTGGTCGCTGCGGCTGGGGCCGCTCCGCCCGGCCTTCCCGAGCCCGGCACCGTGCGGGGAAGGGATAGGCATGGTGGGGAAGCGGCACTCCCTTGCTCTTTGACCGAGAAGAAGTGGAATTATCGCCTTGGAGGTTTGTCTTGAACACCTGGAGTGGCGCTTTTCTGTGGACGGACGTGCTGCTGCGGCCACTGACCTCAGTGCAGCTCGGGGCCAGCACTTCTGGCTCGTAGCTGGATGTAATGGCCTTAGAATGAAGAAACAGGTTTTGTTTTGCTTTGTCGTAACTAAATGATACAGGAGATTTTTCTCAAACCTAGATCAAAGCCTACTTTTATTGGGGATTGAACATGAAAAATTTCTGCCGCAGAAGAGAGGGCATTGTTTTTGCAAAGCTGTTAACATTTGAGAGCAAGCTAGCATCAGACTCTTTGAGCTAGCACATATGGAGCATTTCACAGACATGACCCCAGACTACTTGTCAGCATTTAGTTTTCTGAAGCTTGCAGTTGAATAGATGGTTGGGCAATGTTACACTTAAACATTCACTCAACACAAGAGGCCATATCTCTTGCGGCGTGATTTTAAAATTGGCTCATAAGAACTGGAATTTTTTTGATGAAATGAATAAAGGAGTGCATGCTGTAGTTATTTGGTAAATATGTATCCTGGTGAATCCACATGAGTAAAACTGTCTTCATTCTGCTACGGTATTTCAAAAGTGCAGCAAATTGTGTCCTCAGCTGAGACACAAGTTTGAAAAATACTGTGTGGGAACATAAATGGGTTGCTGCCTCCTTAGCTCAAGTGAAAACCCATTCTGCATTATCAGCTATGCCTACCTAGCACACTCTCTTGCTTGAAAAACTGTTTCTTTATTTTTTCACGGTATCTCCTTTAAGAAAATTGTGAAAACTGTGGATTAATATCAGTGAAAAAAACTTGGATGTCTCTGTAGAAAGCAACAAGTTAACAGCTTGTGCTCAGATCTGAATTTAACCTGACTCCTGTGAGAATTGTTAAAAGCAGAAATTGAGGAAGTTTTCTTGCAAGTGTTATTGATGAATATTTTGTAAGAATTTCTTTGTTAATAACCCTTATCTCCCAGCTGGGCAGAATATGGCTCATAATCTTAGGTATCTGATAAAGCAGCATTTTGGTCAAGAGTAAATCTGAATTCCTGTTTCAACTTACTTTTATAACTTATGTCATTAGAGATGTCCTTCACATGTACTTTAAAAGCTTTCACTAGGAAACATAAATTTCAAATCCCAGATATCTCTGTGAGCAGTCAGGGATACTAACTGGTTTCTTACGTCTTTTGTCTGTGGGCATTGTTAATTAGGCGTATTTGCAGTGACTGGTAACTAGGAAAACAGCTAAACAAACTTCTTACTAATGTTTGTGCATATGTGTTTGTCTGTCACTAAATGTAACAGGGGCCATTTCTGTGGGCTCATTATGCTGATAGCACATTTTGCTTTCTCTTTATCCTGTTGTGACTAAGGAAGCATAACTGGAACTTCCCAGAATAATTGGGAGCTCTCCAGTTGGCTTCTCTACCTGAAATTGCACTGTCTGAAGTGGGCTGATGTAGGTATAAATGTAGACTCATTTGTCCATACTGAAGGATTTCTCAAAACAAAGGCAGGGAACTGTTATATACAAGATGACCTCAAGTATGTTCAGGATTGAAAAGCAGGGAAAACAGTCTTGCTCCTCTGTATTGACTCTTACTGAAACTCTGCTGTGGCACAGGTAACGTGTGTCACTACAGGGCTGCTCCAGAGAGGATTATGCAGCAACTTGTAGGCAATGTTGCTCATTGTTTTCTGTTCCAACTCCCGGCCCTGCTGGGACAGGACACCCCAAGAGTCACACCATGGGTCTGACAGCACTGGCCAAATGTTTCCTCAGCTTGCTCAGGCTTGGTAATGTGAACACTTCTCTGGGGAGTCTGTTCCAGTTCTCAGCCACTCTCTGGGTAAAAATTTTTTTCTTGATACCTACACCTGCCCTGAATCAGCTTCATGCTGTTCCCTTGGGTCCTGTCACTGGTCCCAAGAGTGAAGAGACTGATGTTTGCCCCTCCAGTTCCCCTTATGAGGGTGTTGAAGACCACAGTGAGGTTTCTCTGCTTTGGTGTCTTAATTCTGCCTTGATTCTGATGCAGCTCACCAGACAAAATTCTCTTTTTATCACCCACTTTTCTTTGGGATGTGTTGGCTCCTGCTAGAATAGGAATGCAGTGCACTACTGATAGAAATCAACATTGTGAAGCAATAAACAGTAAATATGTTCTGTCACTATGCCCAAGGGAATCATATCAAACCTTAGTTATCCATGTGTTCAAGGCCAAGCCTTAAGGAAAAAGTGGGTACATGAATATACAGTGTAAAAATATAGATTGCTTGTCTTCACTCTCCATCTGTGGACCTTCAAGAGCTCTATAAACACCAGCTCACTGAGCAGCTGTATACCCCAAGGAGGCAGATAATACAGTAATAAAATATGCCAAGAAATTTAAGGGTCCAAATCTCAGGGTTGTAAGAATTAAATAGAGTAGTTCTAACAGACAGACATTCTTCTGGGAGATTTTTTCTTATAGAAGCAGCATAAGATCAAACTCCTCTTTTGATAATTTTCCGGACTTCAGGGGTGCTTATTCTTTGAGCAGAATCAGAAGAGATTTCTATATAAATAATGTGAACCTAGACCTCTGGAGGAAGGTGTTTGGCTCACAAGGTGGCTGGGAACAACAGGGATTCTCCTGAGCTTGTTTTAACTCTTGTGTAGGCCTCCCTCAACATCCTAAACCTTTTTCTCACTTTTGGCAGTCTCCTTTCAGCATTATTTTAATCTGAAAGATCTCTTGAGCAAAAGAGATTTTAAAGCAGTCTGCAGTCTTTGGTTCCATTTATTTCCTGGCTACTCTGATATCAGAGGCAGGTGGAGCGGAAGTGAAAAGAAATGCAGTAAAGCAGCAGTCAGGCCAACTGCTGAGGGATCGCACGGGCGCGGAAGGAGCCCTGCTTTGCTGTGTGACCAAGTGCTGCACGTGGGACTCCATTCCATGACACTGCCGGGGTCTGTCCCCACTGGCATGATGTCCTGCAGGGAAGAAGGTGTGCTCAGGCTCATTCTCCTCACATGGAAAAAGGCAGGAAACATGAAAATTGATGCAAACACCAGTAATGCTTCGTCCTGCTGCTTGGGAGAAAAAGATTGACTTTCTGGCACTCTCAGGAAAGTGGGGCAAGAGCTGCTGGAGAGGCAAGTGGTGTCTGGCTAAACCCTCCTGGGTACACAGCGGGAGACAGGCAATCCTGCCTGGACTGCAGAATGAAGCCTCTACATAGGGAATGGTTCAAGTGAGAGGAAAACAAATGATCTAAGTGTGCAAAATTTCAATTTATTCTTTAAAAACCTTTCTTGCTAGATGTAATGAAGAGTAATGCCACAAAACAAAGGGATGTAAATAATTTCTTGTTTGTCTCTTGTCCATGTGGTAATAACATAACCAAAAGCTACCCCAGTTAATGAGAGAATGAGAACTTCACCGCTTTGTTATTATTTCTCACTCTTCCTTTGTGTTTTTCTTTGAAAAAAACAATTTCCCTGTATAGCTCAGAGTATGTGTACTTTGCAAAGATGCTGCCATCTGCCATTTACTTTCATTTCAGAGCTGTGATCTTAGACATATATTTCAGGGTAAAGGAAGTCAAGTGGTTGAGATTATTTTCCTTTTGTGTGAACAACAATGCAAATAATTCCAGAGCCAGGCAGTAAGGCTGCCTGAAATGCCAACTGCAAATCACCTTTTCAGTGAGGCATTAATTCATTCTGTGAAAAATATGCTGGGTAAAAAATTCCATTTCAATTCCTCTGCTTGTGCACTGGCTGATCAATTAAACTCCATATAACAAGTTTTTGAGATTAAGTCAAATAATTTTGCACATTTTCTTACCCTTTTTACAGATCATTTTCCTCTCAGCACTTTGCTACACACGCCTCTTGCAGCAGACAGGGGAGCAGTGGTGGATGCTGCTGGACACATGGCAGGGCCAAGGCTGCCTGTCCTTGGGTCACCCCAGGCTGCCACGAGGCAGGACATGGCCCTTCCAGAACTCAGGAACCCCTCCGTGGGCAAGGGGAATTAATTCTTCCCTCCTTAACAGGGAGAGTGAGAGCAGGAGAGAAAGGGGCTCATCTCGCTCCCTCTCAACTGCTTGTGCCTTGTCTTTGGAGGTGAGTGCTTCAGGAGCTGAGAAAAATACTACATGAGATCAAGATGGAAAACACTGCTTTGCATCTGGGAAATTAGAGCCAGTGTGTCTGTAAGCTGGCACTGCCACAAAAATATCCATGCATTCATTAATATTTTGTGATGACTTTCAGTCTGATCAGTTCCCTGGTCAGATGTACCTCATGGTCACACAAAAGTCTGGATCAGCACAGCCAAGGGGCATCATCAGCCTGAAACAAGAGGATGAGGCAAAATGGGGCAGACCTGTTTTCATGACCACACTCCTACCTTAAAGGAGTATTAGAGAGCTGAGTGCTCCCCATTTTCCCTTGGGAACTGTAGCAATAGCCCCAAGATTTCCTTATAAAGTAAGACCAAGCACACAGCTCCTTTCCTTCTCTTGCATCAATTGCAAACAAGTAAAAAACAAAAAGCTTTTGCTTGCCTATTAAATATTTAGGTTTAAATTTCAGCGATTACTGGAAAGTTTTGGAAAACAAAGACTTATTGAGAACTAAGAAAAATACTTTCCCTTTAAAAATTTCTTTGTTTTCACAATACCAAATGATCCCTTGGATCCTTTAACTCTCCTGAGATCACTCTGAAGTTAAACTGGAAACCCAATTGGATTTTAACAGGAAATCTGACCATTCATTTAGCAGTTTTAAGGGGCATGAATAGAATAGCATTTGAGAATGTGCTGCTATTTTGAAGATTGATGTGATTTTCTGATTTTGACAGAAAAGGAAAACATAGTGAGAGGCTGTCACAAGCCTCTGAATCAGCCAGATTCTTCTTAGAAGCCAAAAACAGCTTGGCTCAGGTAGGCTATTCTCCCACACATGCCTTGCCAAAACAGAGTGTGTGCCGAGGCTTTTTTGCTGTTGTTTTTTTCCTCCAGATGGTGCAACGAGGGATAGACTGCTGGTTGCTTGCCAAGGGTTGTACAATACTGTGGCAAAATGCAATACCAAGCTGCAGTTTTGAAGGTAGCATATCAATCACTTACTCATCAGGTTCCTATACTTCTTGCATGTGGGGTCAAACCTCTGTCATTGGGCCAAGCCTATTAACAGGTTTAGTCCAAATGTTTTGAGAGTGACAAAATTTGGTACGTTTTCTCTCCAAATATTGATTAAAGTGTCCACTGCTAGGAAGGTAAGAGCCAATATGCAGCTAATCCTTTTTAAAAATCTCTATCTCAAACCTAAGTTACTAAATCTCTCAGGTCAGCTAAAAATAAAAATGCTTTGGGTTTGCCTGTGATTTTTCTCTATACAAGTAAAAGCAAGAAGGTACTTGGTGTCACAAATTATTTATCTTTATGGTTTTGGTTTGAAACAGATTGAGTCTTTTAAGTTTTAAAAAATTTCTTGCACTTAAATGAAGTTATAATAATGAACAGAGCTAAAGATGAGGAATTTTACTAAAGGGTGTACAGTTTTTTGCCAGATTGATACATATGTCTTCCTCCTGTTGACGTGCATTTTCAAAATAAACCTGATATTAATTACACCTGCACTGGGTAACACAATGGCAGAATGATCCACCTCCTGGCTGTCAGGTCTTTGAGGGATGTTAAACACATCTAGAACAAAGTCACCCCCTGAGAGTTGTGCAGACACATTATTTAGTCACTGCACTTGATAAAACTTCCAATCTAGATAGGGTTAGTGACCAAAACACTGTGGAAGTCAATCTGCCTCATCATCTTTCAGGTGTAACTTTATTATTTTACGTGAACCCTTCTTGTTCTAGGTGTTCACTTGAGCTTGCAGCCATCTAAGATACCAAAGTGATGGTGACTTAAAATAAGTGCACTGAAATTTATGATAATGAAACAATTTTTATATGGCAATATGCTGCCATTTTAATAAACTACTACAAGTTATTGTACCCTTGTAGCAGGAGAGGGCAGGGTTGGTGTTGAATAACATTTTTTTAAAGACTTCAGAATGACAGTGTGTATGAAAAACACACTTAAGAAGATTGCTTTGCTATGAGTTATAGAATATAGGTAGCAGTTCCCCAAAAACCAAGATCAGTTTTTAAAAGTGACTTGAGAAGCTAAGTACGAGTAAGCTTGCTCTCCAGTTTAGGCTGTTTGGAAGAAGCATGGATGAGATTTTTATGTTTTAGTGATATGACAATAGACAAAATCTACAATCACTCTTTAGGTGCCCAGTACACTGTATTTGGACCACCAAAAGTATTCTCTTCCTCAAGCAATATCAGATTATTATCTGGCAGGAAATAACCTGTAAATTATGTCTATATCAAGCACATATGGAAGAAAAGCCATCAGATAATATCATACATGAAAAATTGGTTGCCTTGCTCTAGTAACAAAAAGTTTAGGCATAACATCTTTTAATTTGAGAAATGATGAAACCAGCAGTGGCAAGAATAACATTACTAGTTTCCAAAAGTAGATATATTAGATTGAGAGGTAAGTAATTTGTCAGCCACCCCTGTAGATAAAATGAAATGGAAGACAAAAACATTTGCTCAGTTTCACAAAGCCAGAGACTGCAGCACAGTATTCCGTGTCAGTATATAAGATTATGTATTCTAAGGCATCTACCTCTTTTTCTGTATACCTCTAGAGACACTAAAGAAGGTCTCAAATTTCAGTATGCTCCAGCATCTCCAGTTCTGGAGGGAGAGCAAGATTGCAGGGAGTTGTCTTTACACAGCTGACATCCGTATCCTTGAATGCCATTCATAAATTAGACTCCTATCAAATAACAGTGTCCCTAGGCACCTGCTGCTTAAAAACTGCCCTTCAGAGGGGCTGAGCAATCTTCTGCAGGATTAAGCATTTTACAGTGCTCATAAGAAACCAATCTGAAAAATGGGTGCCAAACCAATTATATCACCTCTGTTGGTGGATCTCCTTTAAGTTTTTATAAACCTGCTCTACAAAAGGAAGCTGTGGAGTTCCTTTTGCAGTATTTTTTAGAAATTGTTTAGCTATAACTTTAAGTGATACATGCAGAAAAGAAATGTGGTGGGCCATTTCAATTCTGCCTTTCTTCTTTGTTTGGCAGTTGACCTTGAGTGCCCACAGAGCCCATTAAACTCATTTTGCTATACCTTTACTATTGACATTTGAGATTAAATGCCAGGGTATGAAAGAATTTTTTTTTAAGGACTGTGATTTTTTGTTTCAGTACAGCATTTTCAGGACCACAGGACTGTAACAGCCTGCTGTGGTGTGTTATTTCAATCATTTCTTCTTGCCTATTTCTGATTAGTGTAGTTACTGTCCCTTTATTACAAGGTTTATACAGAATTCAGCAGTGCTACTGCCATTGAACTTAATAGGAGCTGTGAATGCTTGGCCCTGGCTTTTTCCTGTTGGCAGTGCTTGCTTATCTCCTCTTGTCTGATAAGCTACAAACCAGGATCACTCCTTTACCAGAGCAGTGGTGAATCTTGGTGCTACAACACTGCAGTAAAAGATTTTTCAGTTCCAAAACAATGCTTTACACATGGTATTCTCACCCACCCAGTTGTCATTCAGTCTGAAAGAGATGGAGGCTGGAGACCTGGGGTGCTTTAGAAGCTGGTCTAAGAGTGCCCACCTGGACTGCCCTCCCCACAGCTGGCAGTGGGGATGGGTTCAAAAGGAGGTCCAGAGCCAGTGCCTCATGGTTTTACCTCATGTTGGTTCTGGGGCAGCATCCCAGCACATCTGTGTCAAAGCCTTCTACAAAATACCCAGGAGAGTCCATGGAAATGGACTTCCGCAAGTGTAGGACACACATGTGTAAGTTAAACACATTTTTCAGTGGTTTTTCATGCCCTGAAATGATCTGAAACTTTCAAGGGCAACATGTGGTAGAAGAGGTCTCTTAAGGTGTTTATATAATTGTGATTGTATGCAGCCTAATAATATACTTTCTGCTCTCCTGCTTGGTGGAAGACTTTCCTTGATGTCCACTGGATATTAAGCAATTTAATGACTTGATGAGTAAGATCAAGGTGATTGCAGAAGTAGTCTCAGCCAGCTAAAAGTAAGCATGCATCTCCTTTTGCTGCTCTGCTTTCTGTTTAAATGGTGCATTTAATTATAGGCATCACATTTGGGAAGAGTTGTTTGGTTTGCAGCAGATACCTGACAATGTCATCTGGAGTTTTCTGTTAGAGCAGAGACTTTGCCTGAGGGTTTGCCTGAACAATGTTATATTTTGTATCCCATGCAGTGCATGAGAAAAGGCACTCAGGGAGCAAACCCAGCCCAGGTTCAGCATCTATTGCTGAAGTCACCTGGGACTAACACCTTGCATGCAGCTTGGAGTGCAGTGCCTTCTCAGTGGCTTAAGAGAGGGGTTTTGGCCAAGACTGGTTGTCTTTCCTCTTACTTTTGTGAGAGGTTATTGCAGTTTGCCTGGGCCTCCCAGTGTTAATAGCATTTTCAAAAACCCTGTTGTCAGCTGCTGCTTGAGGAGACATTCTTCCTTTTTGCTGCTCATTCATTCTCTCTGCTCCAAGATTACATGCACATAGAGATACAGCTTCCACGTACAGTTTCGACTTTTAAATTTATAAATGAGTGTCCAGCTTCTTGTGCTACTGCTGTTGCTGTCATCTCTCATCACTAGTGGGATGGGTCTTGTGGCATTTGCAAGCTTTTTGTTGCTTAGTCTCCTTCTTGAAGGACACCCAAGATAGTATTAAATACTTCTGAAATGGCTCCACAATCTGTTTCTAGTATGTTTTAGGCCTCTGGTTTGGCTGGTGCTTTTTTTTTTTTTTTTCTTTTTTAAGTATTTTGAATAGAGCCTAGATTTGTTAGAAGTTACTGATACATACAGCTGGAAGAAATAGAGTTGTTTACTGTGAACCCTGTCTTGCCCCATGGCAAGCTAGTTAACTACAGATCAGCAGCTACAGCTGTAGGCTCCGAACATGAGGAATCCAGAATGTGTTCTGAGGAAAGGCTAATTTACCAAGGATCATTTCAAAGTCCTGCAGATGCCTGGTTTTCTGCCTCTGATGTCTATAATTGGCCTATGCAATGCATGGCTGTTTGTTTCTCACACCATGCACTGCTTTATTTCTCTGGTAAAGGTTAACTGTTTAACTGATTAATTATCCAAAGCCAACAGACTAGATTTAGCAGTGGCTGCTCTTGGATTTTGAGAAGATGCAGCACATTGACTTTATAAATGTAGCATCTGGCTTTTCCTATTTTAGCATATGATAACATTTCAAGAGCTGGTCAGGCTTCTGGAATTTAAATACCAGATGAAAATTTTATATTCCATGTATACTTTATTATGTTTAGTAAATACTGAAAGAACTGGTGGCCGTCTCAAAAAGAGGACCGTGCTTTTCAACTCCCAAATGACTGGGCATTTATTTCTGCTGCTACTTTTAGAATTCTCATTATCACCTCTGTCCCTTCACCACCCTAAGCCTTGTCCATGTCCAGCATCTCTGCTTATTGCTTCTATAACACCTTTTTTAGGGGCAGGATGCTGCCTTCTTATGTTGTCACAGGAGCTAAACTTGACAGAAAATGGCAGATAGAAACTGGGCTGTGCCCAGATCAAGTTTCTAATGGTTTTTTCTTTAATTTTTTAGCTAAAGATCTACATCTTCCTTAATGAGGATATTGCTTAGAGACAAAATTAATAATCAGAATTTTGATATAAATGGATCTCCTAATATTATATTAATTTAGATTTGAATGTGTAGATGTGAAAAATGTTGGTTTAATTTTTTAAAATAATAATTTAAAAGGCTTTGAAATACATAAATATATCTTATTTTTTTCTTATCATAATTAGAAATGTAAGCACTACATAACTGGAGAAAGAGTGGCTGCTCACTTGAGATATACAGCTCTTGATTGCATGCTCAGAAATAAGACCCTCATCTGACCTTCAAACTTTTAAATATTTGGTTTTGTCTTCTGATGTAGAGGAATTCCTTCAAAAATATGAGATCATAAAAAACTGCATAATTAGCACTGAATTCCCTGTATAAAGAGCAGTAATCTAGAATTGTCAGACTATAATGCCTGTTTCTTATGACAAGTCTGCTGCATAGTCATAAGTTATTATAGCATTATATAGTTAAGCGATTAAAATAAAAATTAAACTTGTGTTATCTGAGATTTTCAAACTGTGGTTTTGATGAACAACATGAAAACAGGAATAGTTTCATATTCCTTACATTTTGCTTACCCTCATCCTTACTTTTAGTTTTTCTGCTAAATATCAAAAGATCTGGCATAATAGAGAATGACAGGAAGTGCATCTGAAAAACCTCTCTCTTAAGTCTTATTGAATAAAACATTTGATGGAAATGGTTCTTGGCACCATCAGGTTAGCATTGGAAGTGTAATGGCTTTAAAGCAAGCCCAAACACCCCTTGACAAATGGCAGTTCCAGATTTTAACATTAAGATTACAGATGCTGCTGAAGACATAAAAAGAAAGGTGTCCAGCAGTTGTCTAGTGCACTTGCTCATGACAATACTGTTTTTCTGTCAGAAGATCGCTTGCATTGGTGATCTAACACTGATGATGCTGCCAATTCCTACATTATGGAAAGTACAAGCCTTGATCATTTTGTCAGTCACACAGCCAAGGTTCTTGCCTTTCTCTTCTATACAAAAAGTTCCCCTTTCAGATTTCTCTAGCACAGTTGGAGGGACCAGTTTGTCTGAGTTCTGAATTAACAAGTTATTTCCATTTACTTGAAAAGTAAATCAGAAAAAACCAGCCTATAAAAGCTATTTCATTTTGCCTATTTTTTTTCAATAATAGCTGTGCTAAATACTATATAGATTTTGAAAGATATAATCCTGGACAGAATTCTCAAACTGCACTAGGTTGGACCTTGGATGATCTTTAAGATGTCTTCTAGCCCAAAAACCTCTTATGTTTCTATGTTGAAGACAAATACAAGAGAGTAAATTCCAGGCAATTACTTGGACTTAGCTGCACGTTTCCCACACAGGAGTTTTGCATATGGTTTGAAAAACCATAGTCATGGTATGTGCTGAAGCTGACTTCTGCTGTGAACTAAGTAGTCAGTGTGTTTGTGTGAGTTTTCTAGCATTCTCCAGCCCCCACAAAGCCACACCACCAGGAAACATTGTGTCCTTCAACCTCTGATGCTATCAGAAGTGCCAGATCATTATGGGTAATTATGAATGTAGAATTCTTTATCCATTATTTTATGCGATATGTTCAGTCACCTTGAATTACTATTAGTATTTTTCCAAATTGAATTGAGGAATACAGGCTTTTTTATTGCTATATGCAGAAACTTAAAATGAAAGTCTCCTGATATGGTCTCCTTGGCACTGGTAAGCTCAGGAAGCATGCAGGGGGAGGATCAGAGCCACTGGAATGAGAATGAAGGTCTTGTCACTTATTTTACATTTCTCTTGGAAAAGCTGTCTTTCTGGGAATAATTTTTCCTCCACTTTTCAAAAAGGAATATCAATAAAACTTGCAAATTTGAATGTAGATTTCAAAGATTTATATTTAAAAATGTAAAATCAAGTTAATCAGGCAATTCTGACCAAAATTGTCTTTTGTTTGGTTTCTTGATAACAGAGCTTGGAGATAAAATGAACAGAACATGGCTTAAGTTAATAGATACAATGTTAGATTTAGAATTTTTTTAAAACATCAGAATAAAAGATGTCATTTTGCTCTTAAATACTCTGGTATCAGGCAGTTATTTAAAAGTAGAAGTATTTCTTATTCAGAGACAGTTATTGTCTCATTATCCTTATTAGACACAACTGCCATTGGAATCATCCTGAACTTTGCTTCTGTGATTAGTATGGGTTCAAATGAGACACTGACATTTTCAGGAAGCTCATTGTTACACTTCTTCTGCTTTGCTGTATCTTCCATTCCACTCCTTTATTGTGGCAGACCTATTGTCCAGTCTACTTTTGTTCCAGATACTTTTTTTTTTTTGAGAGAAAAAAAAATAGAGAGGGGAAAAAAAGTATCTGTATCAAAGGAAATTATTAGTTGTGTGTCAGGGAATACTTAATTTTAAAAGTTCCTTGAAAACCTTCAATAAAACAAAATCTGAGATATACTCTCGGTGGACTGTGGTGTATAAATTTTTGTATTTTGACCCAATCTGTTTCAAGCAAGTCCATTTACAAGAACATAATGTATTTGACTTTTACATTGGTATAAAACATCAATCAAATTACCTAGATGCTGAGTGTATTTAAACTGTAATTTCTTTTTCCAGTAGGTCATATGGTGGAGTAATTTTTCCAGAGATCCCTCTCCCTGCCTTCTAACAGGTTCTTGCTACTATGCAATCAGAAAGTTCTTACAGAAGAGAATATGAGAATATAGCTTCATTTAACATGATCATTTAATTTAAGAAGAGTTTGGAAATTTCTCAGTACTCTTGGATACAAATAATCTATTCAATAGACACTTTTTTAATGATACATTGTGATACATTGCAGTTTTCTGTGTAGGACACCCTCAATGTTCCCAGGATGAAAATTAATTAGTTGTCTGTCAAGCTAATCGCACAGGACCTAATCATCTCAATTTCTGCTAATATTACTTTCTTCTCCAAAGGTGTTTTTTCTTTCAAATTTAATAAATGATTACCATAATTAATTTAAACATGGAGATTTGTTTGCAAGCTGCCCTTAAGCTGAAGTCTGTGGCTTCTTTTTCAGACCTCACTGGTGCTGCATGCCTAAAATCATGTCTGTTCGTTTGTCTGCTATACAACATTTCGCAAACAGTGCTACCTCTCTCTACAAACTTAGGCTTACTTAGGAAATACACTAATTAGTTTCCATTATCCTTCTACTTTGCATATTTTCCTCTGTGCTTATAGTTTTATGTAATTTGCTTTGCTGGGCTTTGTTTTTTTCCATTATGCTGTGAGCTTTTGAGTTCGGGGATATAACTTAATAGGATCTGATTTAATAAGATGCCAGCAGGTAGTACAGGACATACATAGTTGAAATAATTGTTCATAAATGCTTTTGATGCAAATATATCTCCAGTACTTACTGCAGAGCATTTTATTTCAGATTTTCTATTTTAATCTAAAAGTTCCCTTTATATTAAGACTCTTGCTCATCCAGCCCTGTGAAGTTAAGCACGGAAAGTTCTGCTGCTGCCAGGGGGTCAAGGGGATGACCTTGACCAGCTAAAAGTCTGAGTGAGTAGTTTTAATTGCTATGTGGTAATATAATAGGGTGAAGTGTCACATAGGACAGGTGTAATAGGACGCTTATTCAATGTTCCCTAGCTTTCAGGTATCCTTGTCCTGTCTAAACAGAGTGCTGGCATTTCTGTCATCAAGTTTTGGGTTAGAATCTCAAGCTAGTTTGAAACAAACAGTTTTGTGAACTTTATGATGATGATTAGAGAGAAAAGAAGTTCTGTCCTCTCCAGAGCATTATTGACAGACCAGATAACATTTTCCATCCTAGAAATGAGGTTAGGCAGTTTGAAAGCCAAGGCATATCAACAGAAGTGAAATTGAGGTTTTCAGAGCAGACCATCCAATCATCTTACATAGCAAGTGAATCACTCTGCACAGTGATTTTATAATGTGGAATGTTTTTAGAGTGCTATTACAAACTTCATATCATCCTGAAGCATAAGCCACCATAGGCTTGCTATAGAAATGACCCTATTAGGGACAGCTGAACAAGTGACAAATCTGCACACAAATTGCCAAATGAAGTAGTACAAATTCTATGAGTAGCTCTACTATTTAAACCTTTCAGTTTTGTGAAATACACTTCTCTGATGATGCTCATGTTGTTATTCCAATCATAGACTACATCCAATCACTTCAGGATTTTAAAGGTAGTCTGGGAAAATATCAGAAAATATAATTTATCATGCATTTGTGGTCAGCTGTAGTGATTGAATTGACACACATTTCCTCCTCCTACAATTTTTTGGATCACTTTTAAAATTTGGTCATGAATTTGGGAAGAGCAATGTCAAGCCATTCTACACTCTTCCCGCAATTGTGCTGGTGATGTTTGCTATCTTTGTCAAAGGGGGATAGAACAAGATTTATTTTCCCAAAATTGGAGACCCACTTTAACAAATTACAACCTGTTTTGCACCTCAAACCAATCACATCTATCATATCTGGAGCAAAATTCAGTGGGCAGTCCTCACCAAATATCCTAAGCCACTAAGCCACTGGGTACTTGGCTTTTTTAAACCTTCTGATAAAGAAATAATATTTCAGCATACAACATTATTGAAATCCAGGCTTGAGATGTAACTTCTCATGTTTTTAAAGTTTTCATATTTTTAAAATCTTTATCTTCCTCTTCATGGCCAAGTAATTTTGCAGAATGGAGTGGAAGGAGGATATGGCTATACACTTACCTGTTTTTACTTTCTAACTTGACAGTAAAAAAGTTTCATTACTTTTCAGGATATAAAACTGTGCTGCAAAATTGGAGACTTGTGGATGCTGTGGCATCTGTTTAGTGTTTCTCAGATAGATCTGGACTTCTGTTTCTACTTTGTGGCCAGCCACAGCCATGTGGCTCCAGCACAGATGATGGACCGGGAAAGCTTAACGTTTGCCAGTAAAATACTGTTTTGCTTTAGCCAGTTGAGGTTGTGTCTGTGAGCTGACTTTTCCTTACTGTGACCTGCTTTATTCCTCTCAATTCTGTCTAAGGAAAATGGGTCTAAATTCTGCATATATTATCTAAAGCAATTTGAATGTTTGTTTCACATTATCATTGGAGCCTTACTGGAGCTGTTTTTAATCCTTTGCAAACATGGTTTAATAGAAAGCATAGAGAAGAGAACAAAGTAGTCCAATCTCTGTGAGGATTTGCATCAGTGATGCAGTAGGCTAGGCAAAGGACACATCCCTCAAAGCTGTACATCCCTAAGTACAGGACTTGCTTTGTGCATGCTGGAGCAGCAAGAGCTGTCAAGTCTGCAGCTACCCTCTACGCCACTGCTGTTGGCTCACAGAGCAGAAGTTGTGTTTGCTTTGAGCCCCTCCTAAAGTTTGATTCCCAAAGGGATCTTCACCCCGCAGCGTCTGAGAGACTTGAGGGGTGGAGCAGCTACTTTCTTGCTTCTCCTCACGCTCAGGCTGTGCCCGTGCTGGGAAGTGCCAGTAAATAGATGTGTGGGGAAGACAGAGGGATGTTCCCTTAAGTGTCTTTCAGTTTTCCCATTACTGAAGCCTGGCAGAGACTTCATTATTTATAATTACTGTAATTTTCTGTTGCTGAGCTATAATGCAAAATGCCTATGTGGATATTTTTATACATTTGCACTATTGTCTGGCAGTTGGGGACTTTGTAAAGATATAACTTGTGAATTCTGGGTGATTTTATGAAGCCATTGTATCATGAATGCTTTGATATGCATGTGACCCATGAGAAGCTGTTAAGGCAGAACAGGGCAGAGGGCTGGGTGAGGAGGCCGTGAAGTGTCTGCTGAGCATGCTTTTCAGGATGTGGGTGTGGGGTTGTGAAAATTCAACCTCTAAAGATTGCCTGAAGAGCTTGGAGTAGTTATATCTGGTCACTGGAGTTGCAACAAGCCTAAATTGTACTCATTGTTTAGTGTTCTAACATTTGCCTTGAAACACTGTTTTATTGGTTAATGATATAGCATGCCTTTATGTGTTCTCTCTATATAGGAAATATTTCCAAGAAAGGTCATAAGATTTCCTTTTCTATTCCCCGATTTAAATTAAACAGGAGAACCTTAATGTGCTGTAACCATCTTTTAACCTTGCAGCACAGCACTATGGTAGTGTCAATATTTTTTGTGTACTTGATAGTTTTGTCCAGTACCATTAAAATGCTAACATGAAAAACACTAAAGCAGAACTCAGTAACACATCATGTGTTACTGCTTCTCCTTTGATGAAATTATCTTGTTGTTCTAATGTAGCAGGATCAGCATTACCTTTCACTCCAAAATGTCATCACATTGTAAATAGCACATACAGCGTTCTGCATACATGCTGTAATTGCACTTAGGCTTGGTTCTCGTGCTCTTTGTTCCACTGAAGTCAATGAGGTTATGTGGTTTAATGAGAGCAAAATGTACTCCTTTCATTTAGACTAAAATGGCAAATTACAGCTGTGAGTGCTTCTGGGAACATAGTGATAGTCACAATAAAATTTAAATATAATTTATGCATTGATCTGAAATAGGAAACTTAGAGTGCTCAGGAATATTACAGAAAATTGGAGTGACTTCTCCAATTTGGTTCCATTTCTTCATTGTGTTTTCTCCACCTTTGTACTGCTCATTACAGAAATTGAGATCTGGTACTGCTTCTTACAAAAGAGGAAAGCAGTTTTTGTCTTGGGACAAAAATAAAAGTGTTGGACTCATTCTTTACCAGAATAATTAAAAAAAAACCCTACAAATTGAAGAGAATAAAATTGTTTTTGTAAGACTGTCTCTTTTTGAACACAGATATGGGCTGAAATTAACATTTCATAATAAAATACCAGAACAGTGACTTACTTTATCTTCATTATCATCATCAACATTCAATCAGATTATTTTAAATCTGAATGAAGAAAGGTTGTGAGTTGCACAAGTCAATACGTGCTCATCTGCATCAGATGTGCAACCGAGTCTTGGCTTTTTCCTATCTTAGCTTTTTCTGTTCATACTATGTTATTTTCCACTGTGACACATTGAATAAAAGGAAGATTATATTCTTAGATTCCAACACCCAATCTAAGTGTGAAAAATCACCTACATGTAAGTTTTTGAGACCAGATTGTAGGATATCTACTAGCTTTTTTTATCTAGAAGTACAGAGCACTAGCAGCATTTGTGATTTATCAGGCACTGTAAAGAAGAGGGTGGTTTCTTAAACACACTACAACACTTGTCTGTCCCCGGCCAGAGGTGGTTCTTGGACCACTGCTGAATTTTCAGATTAGTGGGATAGATGCTGCATCCTCTATGGAGACAGTGAAGTCAGTGTCCTGATGATAAAGTCGGGAAGGCTTAGACAGCCTCTGAGAAGCAGTGCTTGGTATGATGGGACAGGTAATGCTCTGGGGCGTGTGTGAGGGTCAGCAAGTGAGAGGAGTGGTGCAGCAAGGATTTTGTGTAGATCTCAGAAATCTGGGGACTTTGGTTTAAGGTACAATTGGTGATGTGTCAAAACTTACAAGGATTAATGTTGATTCTCAGTAGAAAGGCTATGATTATCTCCTTCTCTTTATGTGTTCAGCTTTAAGTAGAAAAAAAAAAACTAGTTCTAAATATCAGTGTCATCTTTTTGCAGTAGTGAATATTGTGCATAGGAAAAACTGGACAGATCAACTTCACTGACTCACCTCTACAAAAGTTCCTACAGTTAGTACCACAGTGCAGGACCTCCCAGTGGGTGGGGGGGTGGTTGTGTACTGACCCGGTTTGCATGTGCAAAAGCAGAACATGGCACTCTTTGGGTCCCATTGCTTTCTCCTGCACTCTCAGAAGCTCTGTGGAGCTTTCTGAATGCATGCTAGGGAACTATAGTTTTATATGGGCAACTTAGCTCCTTTTAAAAAGTCATAGAGCAAATAAATGCCCCAAGCTATGGCTCTACTTTTCACATCGTAGAGACTAAATGTAGGCTGGTTAAATGGATGAAAGGAAAACGTAGCTTTTTCTTGTAGCTTGGCCGCAAGAATAAGAAGTTCTCTAATTGATTGGGTCAAGGAGACCTCAGGGACCCCTGCTGGGATGAAAATGGAGTGTCATTTACAGCAGAGATAGGAAATCTGATCTAACGCAGCTAAAAAAAAATCAGGAGCCTCAGAGATGCAAGTTAAAACTAAATTTAGAGGTAAATGTGAACAGCTTAAGCTGGGGACGGCCAAACTGAGGCCATATTCATTCCCAAGCTGATAGACAGGCCAAACCACTAGAGTTATACTTTCCATGAAGAGCAGCTTTCTTAGGAAAGTGTGCTCAATGACACCAGAATCTCTCACTGGCTTTTGTAGCTGATCCCTCCACCTAGCTGCCAAATCCGGCAGTGAGATAGGTACAGTCAGCGTCCTGAACTGATTTGTTGGCAACTGTTAGTTGAAATGAATATGAGTTGGTGAGGATGGGTGAAGCAACAACAATAAAACCAGCCACACCTTCCTATACAATGGAAATTGAGGAGATAATAGTTTAAAGTTACGGTTTTCAAGGAATGCTCTTGCATTCTTTCAGCTGCATTTTGCAGGGGAAACTGAACAATATATTCTTTATGCACTAAGAGCAACCTGGAGTACTGTTGATAATGTAAGCAAAAAATCTAAAATCAGTTCCTATGCCCATAATACCAAGTATTAAAGACTTTTATGTCTCTCCTTCCCAAACTAATGTTTATATATTTTTCCACAAGTGTTCAGGTTTGAGGATTCTCCTGGCAGACAGAAATTGATGCAGCTGCCTCTCGCAGGTGCTCGTAAGCATCTTGTATTGGTCATGGGGCTGTGGCAGGTGAGCAGGGTGGTTCTGTATGACGAGTTGTAGTCTCCACTGATAACCTGGTGGGAGGACCAGAGCCACCTGGAGCAAATTAGTGCAAACAGCTTTCATGTGTTCAATGGGTGGGGCAGAGAAGCGGGGCCCAGCAGTGGTGGTGTGGCAGGAAGGTCGCCTCGGCAGCCTCGGCAGCCTCGGGCTCTGGCTGAGCGGTGAGTGCTTTGCACAGCAGTAGATTAGAAATGCAAGGGAGGGAAGAACCAGCTACACTGACACCAGTTTGTTGGTTACACAACTAAAAAGAGTAAAGGATTAGCTCATTCATATTAATTTCCACACATGTTTGTGTGGGACAATTTAAGTTACTAAACCCATGGGTAATTACTTACATACCATACTTGTATGTCTGTGTACCTATGGAGAGAGCTCTCTGTAAGTATATAAATACTGATGGTTTGCTATGGCTCAGTGATGTGACCTTCTATTTTGAACTTTCAAATGGATTTTGTTTTTTCCTAACTAGGATATTAATGAACTCACAGGAAATGCTTGCTTTTTCAGAAAGTCTGTGATTTTTACAACAGTTTTCTCTGAATTAATTGGCAGAATCTGATCTTGACCTCATTTTCCAGACCTTGGAAAAAATGAAACTGAAGCAGTTGACAGCAACATAAAAGTGACAGCTTTGCACAATAATTTATTAGTTAATTTTTCCTACTTGGAGATGACTGTCCTTGTATGTGAGGGTTATTAGTATTTTTCTGTTATCTGCATTTTCCATTTAGTCATTATAAACATGCTATTAGTGTTCTATACATTTCTCTAGTCACGTAAAATTTATTTTGTTTTTGTGAAGCTGTTAATTATTTCTCTACACAAGTTTTCAGCGGGCCTGCAGGAAAGAAGGGTTCTGGTTTTGATTTATTTTGAAGTAAGATTCCTGAGGGCTGGATTCAATAATACAATCCATTTGTCTTAAGCACTGCAAAGGCTCATGGCAAAGCTCTAAAAATCAATTTTTTGAGAGACAGGGAGATGTATAGCTGTACAGCGGTTTTAGGAGTCCAGAACTGTGGGATGTTTTCTTTTTTTTAACCAGTGTTTAAATGTTTATAGATTTGTTTTAATAGGATTATAATGAAATATTTAAGTCTCAAAGTATAGACCCTCTAGGCAGAAAAAAGTGGACATCATTTATAAAAGCAAATAAGATATATTAATGAATTCAAAATAAAATCCCATTGAAGCATGTTGAGTAGAGTTTAAGATCTCTCCTACAGAACTGGAAATAAAACCAGAACTAGAATGTGGCATTAACTAGAAATCATTTCGTGGCGTGGTTCCATTCCAATTAAATACCAGATATGAGCAGCCTGGCTGTCAAAAAGTGAACTTGGAAGCAAATTCTGGGATAATTTGAAAGGCTGGTGGCACAGCACAAACACAGAGATGGGGGAGGGGCAAGGAGATATTTTAGTCTTGATGGTGTTGCCTTGAATTGAGAGCTGCCCTCAGTGAAAGCTCAGGTGGTGGCTGGGACAGAGCAAGCTCTGCATCCTCCTCAGCTCTGACAGCTGAGGCCCTGCCTGCCCGGCTGCCGGGAGCTTTGCCTGTGCCTGTCACCTCCCTGCAGCTCTGTCAGGACACACCAGGGAGGAGGAAGGTGCTGGCCCCTTCTTGAGGGCCCAGCTGGGTCACCAGCACAGTGTGAGCCCCATCTCACAGGGTTAAATCAAGTTATAGAGGTTTATAAAGTAAGTCACTTTGTGAAATGGTTTCCAAATTTGTCACGCAAGTTTGGGAACAAAAATGAGGTTCTGGGTCCTTTGAGTTATTCAGCCCCTTTGGTAGGGAGAGAAGTTGTGGTGTGAGACAGGTTGATTTTAGATTTGTGTAAGGCTTGACTGTAATAATCCTAAAAAACAAATGGTCAAAGTGTTATGGATAACATTATGCAGAACGGAATGAAGGAATTGAAGTATGATTCTGACTTGCGGTACAGCAGGGGATGTACCAAAAGATCCAAAAGGTTCTGTTTTGCTTTGCTGCTGTGGGACAAACACTGGATGTGCAGTATGTGTATTGGTAATTTTACATAAATCTTTAAAATGTTAATATTGGAGTGGATTTGTTTGAACAGAATAGAGCTATGTTCAGTTCATTGAAAGACTTCACAATATTCATTTATAACAAAGCTGAAAAATAATTAAAGTAGACTTTTTATTAAACATGAGAGATCTAATCCATGCTTCCAAAATGTATTTGCATGGTTTGAGGGAACTTCTGGGACTGTAAGATGGTGAAAAGGGGCTTAGAAGTAAAGAATTTTACAATAGTGAGACTGTAAAAAGAAACTGAATTTAATCCTATAAACCCTGGAGGAGTTACAAGACTGGACTTCAACTGATGAAGTTTTTGTTGCCCCATTAAAGTAGTTCTTGTGTATTTATGGAGGAGATCGGAAGGTTTATATTTTCAAATTGCATTCCGTTATAAAAAAATTATCTCTGAATAGAGGTCTGTGATCAGGGATTTACTTAAAGACAGGTTACATGGCACTGCTGTCTTCCCCTTCTTGGAGAACTGCCCAGCACTGAGGACAGGGGCTGAACAGAGCCAGTGCAGAAGTGCAGGTGAGGAGACAGACCTCAGTGCTGTTTTGGGGCAGGAAAAAATCAGATTAATCTCAAGTAATGACACACCATCCTCAACCCATGAATTTACTGCAGGAAAGCATCCTTCCCTTCCTCCCCTGCACCCCCACCTTCTGAGCTAGTCACAGAACTGAGCCATGGCACAGTGAAGCTGTGGCTGGACAGGTGAGATGAAGTGACTTTGCTTGTGGGATTCTACCCTGTGGTTTTTTTAAACCAATCAATTTTAGAAATTTCTGATTCTTGCATAAATATTTCATTAAATGTTTATTTTCTATGCAAAAATTGTAAGGAGGTTAACGTTTTTTTCATTATTCACTCATGTAGATTTGCTTATCCATTATACCTGTCTCACTTGGAGCCACGGGACACAATGATCACTGAAGTCCTGTTCTTCTATGAACATCATCTAAAGGACGCAGCAAGGAGAAGGACACTTCACAGACAAAGCACCTTTCATGTCCTCAGGCCCCACTTCAAATGGGAAAATCTAAAGCATCAGGTGAGTCTGAATGAATGTTACACTATCAGATATATATATATAAATTATATATATATATCACAATTAGGAAGCCAGGAACAAATGCAACTGTTTCCTGGGCAATGAGGCATGAGATTAAAGGCTGATGTCCAAATGTAAGGATCCATTTAGCAAGTGACTTATGTCTGTTGTACAAAATCAAAATGCTTCTATTTCAGTTACATATTCCAGTACTCTGTGGGTTCCTCGCCTTGTAAATTACGAAAGAATTTTTTGTGAGTAGCTAAATGTGTATCTGGAATAACAATGTGTGGTCTTACAAAGAAATGGCATATGAGAAATAGTGTACAAGTGGTACCTTCTTCCACTTGGTCTTTTCCACACCGAACACTGTACACCAGAGCCTTTAGTGGTGCAAGTTGTTATGGTTACTGACTGCCGTTTCATAGCTTCTGGTAAATTTGGGGATAAGCCAACTCAGTAGTTACACATTGGGTAGGAGAAGCATGTTTCTGAGAGAATGCTTGCAGTATCAGACTGCTGCATTTTGCAATGGTAACCAATTACCCACAGTTTAATGGTGCTTTGGATGTGCCTGTGATGTTTCTCCTAAACCTAAAGTAAATAGCGAGGAAATTGTACTGTTCCTTTGTGATATGTTCCTTGAGGAGTGAACCTACAAAACTTAGAGATTGCTTTATGAGAGGAATGTGGTCATGTCAAACACTTCAGAGATTTTGATGGGGGAAAGACTTGAAGGTTATAGACCAATTTAGATAGAGGCTTATTTCACAGGTCATTTATTTGGATGATTGGGATTTTACAAAAGGAGTCTGGGGGAAATACATTAATTTCTTTGAAGTGACTAAAGTGTATGGTTTTATTATCTCACTTTATTGGGTAATGCACCTTTTTGATTTCCTTTTAACAGCTCCCTAGAATGTATTTATAACTTAAAGGATCATGCCTAAGCTCAGTATCTAAACATGCATGTTTATTGCCTGCATGTAATAATAAATGATAATGGAAGAAGGGTATTGAGCTGTTAGTTGTGGGGATTAAAAACCTCTTCTTTGAAGAATAAACACAGCTGATGGAAGATAACTGAATTCACACATCTGTTTATCTTCACAGAAACACTGGGCATAGATTATGAGACATATATACATGTAGAGAGGGGAAAATTGAGGACATACGCTGGCCTTTCAAACACTGTAGAGAGTGTGCATTTAAATATACTTACATGTAGGTCTGTAAAGTTGACCTAAACACCAAATAAAAAAAGTCAACCAAATGTGACCCTGTATGCCTCGTAAACCCTACTGAATAACTGCTTTTATTGCTTTGCACACAGTGCCTTGCTAAATGTAATTATGGAGATCTTAAATCCATATTGGTTTAGGGTAATGTGAAAAGAGCTCTGTTTAAAATCAGCAAGTAAACACATCCCATGTTAGTAGAACCTAAGCATGGCCTTGTGATTTTTATTATCTTAGTTGCCTTCATCCTAAATTGTATAATTAAAATGTTCATAATTACTAGGTTATTAGAAGGGGCTTTGGATGAAGCAGTTGAGAAATTTGGATGAGAAGATAGAACAATTTCATGATTTCATTGTTCTTTATTCTTAGTGATGCTTGGTTCATCTTCACATGCTATCACTATTAGTGGTCACTTTGCTTTTTTATAAAGCTCTGTTCTCATCTTGTCATGACATCTGCTCACAGGCTGTGTTAAGGATTTCAGTACAGTGTCATTTTTTTCTGAGGCTGTCAAAGTCTCTTGTTTAAAAAAATACAATTCAGAGGCAACAAACGTGAGAGTTAGCAATCATAGACTTTTATGTGAGTTTTGCTTTGTTAGATTTTCTGGTTTTAAATCATGAAACAAAACTTCATTAGAGAGCATGTAGTTACTGTGACCTCTCCTGACACTGTTTGCTGTTTTACAGTATTGCTGCAAAAATTTACAGTGAATGAGAACCTCCAGAAAGTATTCTGTATCAGTATTAGTCACCACATTACCATTGGCTCTGTAAAGCTGCCAGAGACTAAGTTTCATTTTTCTGTTTTGTTCCTTTCTTGTTGCAATTGCATTTTCTGAAAATAAGACCACCAAACTTTCTAGGGAAAATGTAAGCTTTCATGTTGAATTTTACCTTACTTCCACTTTTCCTGTTACAATTTAGGGAAATACACTCAAGAGATTGAGAAAGTGATTCAGGTAAGGTTTCAGATGGAAATGAAAACCAAAAATTTTGGCTCTGAACTCATGGATGAGATTGTTGAGCCTTACAGACAGACCCTGTTCTATTGGTAGTAGTGCTTGTACTGTTCACTATGGCTTATGAAAAAGCATAATACAGAGAAAGACCTGATGATTTTTGAAACATTTTTCCTTCTTTATACCTGGTACTTCATTCTTTCAAACCTTTTCTGCTTAAATTTCAGCTTTTAAAATTACCAGTAGATAATTTTTTTTCCTGCTAATTAAAAGTAGATGGAGTTTGTCTTTGGATATAAACTGCATTGTCTATAGAGAACAATTCATAAAAATCTCTGTAAAAGGAAGATGGATGAAAACAAAAGGTGGGTGAAAGAGCACAAAGTCACAGGGAAGAGAGTGGAGAGACTTGCTTAATTTAACCATCCAAAGTATGGAAGGTTTTGCAATATTCGTTGTTCAAGAGATTCCGTTCAGTGTTCCAAAAGGCCTCGTATTGTAATATATAGGATGGAGTTAATTTTCTTAATTTCCTAAGATTTCTGCAGTTTCTTGAAAATCAATGCATTTTAAAATTTATATTTTTGCCATTTATTGAATAAATCGTCCTGACAGGAGAGGAAATAGCTATCTCCCTGCTGTGGGTATAAAAGATACAATCATCTTTCTGCTGAACCTCTAGATCTTATGCATGTTATTGTAATAGACTTTGTTACTGCTGAGACATGGAATAAAGCTTTCACTAAAAGTTGATTTTAAATGCACTGGTTTTTGAAGCCTAAAGTAATGAAATGTTTTATATTCAGCTTTAACACTGGACAGTCATGGCAAAAAGGAAATATTGCTGCATTCAGCCAGGTATTTTGTAATTCATATTGCTTATGCTAGACAGAGAGAATAAGAGATGCAGAGATAGCATAGGGATGATTTTCCAAGTATTTTGTTTTTTGGTGGTGTTTTTAGAAACAAATGTGATATTAAGATTTTTATTATTATTATTATTGTAAACTTTATTATTATTGGTATTGCAACTTGTCTTTGTTCTGTTAATTATCAGCTGTGAAGCTCTGATTAATTTCAGCCTTGTTGGAAATTGGGGCCAGATTCCAAGCTCTGCATAAAGTGCACATCCTTCTACAACAGCAGACTGTCTCATCCTTGAGAAGTCCTTTATGTCAAGGTAGCTTCTATAAATAGCAACAGTAGTAGTTTGCACAGATGGAAAAATGTCTGCTATTCCCTGCAAGTCCACAGTAATTTCTTTCATTTATTGAGATGTTTTACCACTTTTTTAGAGAGAGGTGCCTCTATTCAATCTGCTTGGCATCTAAAGGGTGTGGTACTGCACAGTTATAAATGAACCTTTGGTTTAAGGGGACACTTTAGGCAGACTGGGAAGTCACTCCCCTTGGACCATCTGCTACATAAAAACAGCTGAATTAATGTAGACTTGAGTATCTGGACTGGCAAAAGCATAACTTATGAAAAATAAAATAGGAACATTTCATTTTATGGGACTCTTACACCTGGAAGTGCAGAGAATTCTGGGAAAGGACAGTGCCTGGAGGAGCTGGTACCTCGTAAGGGTTGGAGATTCAATGCAGCCATCATTTGTATGACTGAGATTTTATTAAAATCAGCAGGCATTTTACCACTCATATTCCCTACATTATCCCCTGTGGTATAAAAGCTCTCAGAAAAGTACAGAGCATTTGTCAAATCTCACCATAAATTGTACATTTCAGTGAGCTTGTTCCAGCACATAGTTTCTTTAGAATTTCCATCATCCATAGTAAGCCAAAGCATGTTATCAAACCTTTTGTCAAATGAGTATGTAGTGATGCACAAAGCATATATTTTAGAGTCCAGATTGTTAGGAGATTATGCAGGCTTACATGAACTAATATGAAAGTAAGCTCTTTCACATCTGTCCAGAAACTAATGTTATTTTTAAGTAACACTTCAGTATTCTTGTATGTTTTTTGCTGGCAATGCCTTTCCTGCTGTTGCAGATATTTACAATGCAATCTTTAGATGACTGCAGCCACTGACTACTAGAAAGTGTGAAAACAGTTGCGTAAATCAGGTCTAGTAGGAAAAACACAGGTTACAGTACTAGAAGTATTATGTTAGAGGAAGTAGAAGTTTAGAACTTGACATGCCGTTGTTCCTGGAAATGTTTAATTTATGTAGACCAAAAAAAAAAAAAAAAAGCCCATCAAAAAAGCCAAGGAAAACAAGAAAGAAGAGAGTCCTAAATGTTTAGGTCCTGTGAGAGGCAAGTTGATTTCTGTTACACAATACATCAAAATAAATTTTAAAATTTCTTGTTAGATTCTCCTTTTCCAAGAACCTCGGAGGATTCTTCAGTCTCAGCTTTAATTGCAGTCCTGTCTTTGACACACAGGTATATTGAGCAAAGGGGTGTAGTCAGTTACCAAAAAAAGGCTCAGTTTTTGGCTGTGCAGTGTGGCATCCCAAATTGCCATCATTAGGCTCATGCACTGAATTCAGTGCTTCACAGTGGTGGTCATGGTCTGTCTCAAACTGGTAACATAGACATTGCTCCAGAGGAAAGCTCTGGATCTCTCATATGTTCTATGTTTGAGCCCTTCCAAGTTAAGATACTCATCTGATCCTTTCTATTCTAAATGTAAGAGAGAAAATAAAAATTAGAGCTCCCCAGTCTTAGACGACAGAGCTCATGGGCTACAAAACTCCTTCTCCCTCTGTTTCATATCCATAAATCTCTCTGGAGAGTGCAAGAGTTTTAACTGGCTGGGTGGCACTGTGATATCGTGTGATATTTGAGACAGGCCTGGATTTAGGGTTGCTTTAATGCATTTCACTTAGGAAAAGCGAAAGCACATTTCTGGACCAAACTGAGTTCCCAGGCAGATGTGCTGGACGAGCTGTTGGGCCAGGGCAGAGCGATGGCGGAGGCGGGCGGGCTTCACCGCCTCAGGGCAAGAGCCATAAGGCTGCAGTTTGTGGTGTGAGGAGCAGCAAAGGTGCAGAGTAGGAACAGAAGAGACCAACTTGTGGGAGCCATTAAAGAGGAGCTGTCTGTGAGCCCCACATGAGGCCGAGTGTCTGAAGTAGTGTCATGGCCTGCTGTTGTTAGGGATTGAAGATTTTCACTTAGTGGTTGATCCAAAACCCTGCTCGTTAACACACACCCATACCAGGCTTTCTCAGGGCAGACACAGCTTTAATTAAAAAGAATCCAGATAGGTGCTGCTCAAGCTGGTCTCACGAAAGGGCTTTATTAAACACTAAAGTGAACCCTTGGTAACCAGTGTTGCTGTGTCTGTCAGAAATAATAATCTGGAAAATGGAGACGGCTGCTTTAATAAATATCTTCTAGTGACACATCTCCTAGAAGCTAAAACAGGAATATATTTTAGGAGATATTAATTGTGCTGTAAAGTTTCCTGCTGATTTAGTTTATGGCCTCTTCTCTATCTACAAAACTTGGATGGTCTTAGATCATTTGTGATGCTTATGTCGTTAATAATTCTCAGATGCTCCTTGGGAAAGTTGCAGTAGGATATATCTTATGTGTTACTCTGCTGTTTGTCAATAGGGCATTCCAGGCTTTTTTAAAAAAGTATTTCTCTATTAAAATGAAAATGAGTCAGGAACACTGATTTTATGATGATGGATGCTGAATGAAAAGCTTTAGAATAGCTGGAGATGTATGTAAGTTGTGTTGTTACCCATTCTCTCTTGAGTTTTTTTTCCCCCTCATAATTTCTGGATGGATCTCTTTCATTGGCAGGCTCCCAGAACAGCAAGTAACTACACTAGGCTGTTGGACATATGCTGTTAAAACTGATTGTCCGTGGCAGTGTTCAGACAGTTTATATATTCCCTAAAACTTATTTTAAAAGGTCTTTTTGTTCGCTCTCTATCTTAAAAGCCTGTTTCAACAAGCATTACTGAGATTTTGATTTACTGTTATGAGTGATGTTTCAAATGTGCTGGTGCTCTCACAGGAAGATGAAAAATACACTCCTGTGTTATTTTTTTTCTAACCCTGCCTGCGATTTCAGGTGCAAAAGGCAGATTGTGCTTTTGCTCTACAAAAGCTGCTCTGAAATTCCCAATGACATTTAGGTATAGATTAATATTTTGTTGATTATTTTTAGGCTAAGCGTTACTAAATACTAAGTCTGAATATGTTGCAAATCTTATTCAGGGATTATTCATTTTTATTATCTGTAACAGTATCTGTCACTCCATAATTTCATTGCAGTAAAATAATCAGCAGTTCTATACCTGAACAGGATCATAAAATACTAAGAATCTATGCATGCTACAGCTCTTTTAGTAATTGGATTACCAAACTTCTGAAAGTTCTGCCCATGAACTGTTCCATAGAAAACAACAGAGGTGACAAATTTGGGGAATGCTGAATCAGTGCTGAAATATTTGCACTAGAAAATGCCAAACTAAGTTTAGAAATATTTTGTATTTATTAAGAATAAAAATATATGGGTATACATTCAGATTGGGTATATAGAAAGATAATACTATTAACCAGCCACCAGACAGTAGTGCCTCCTCCATCCTTTTATCCAGACCTTTGAATTATGGTCCATCCTGTAATATGGAGTTAGACAGTCTTGTCCAGCTCCCCTGTAACCATACTATGCCTTTGTCACGTTTGCTAAGTCAGCCAATAGTCTTTCATATACCTTCTGCATTCTTTGATAGAGAAGCAAATACCTTTGGTTCAGCGGTGGAGATTTTTGAGTAATGAAATTTCTAAATCTATGTGTATTTAGACAAACTTGTTGAGTGATAAAAGTAGGAAATACACTGAAATTACAGCCCATTGAAACTTCCAGTCACTTGTGTTGGTGCATTTTGCTTTATTGTTTAGTTCCTCTAAATGCAATGTTTTGCTCCTGAAATACACACAGAAAGTTCCGTGTTCATTTTTATAGAATAGATGCATAATGACTGATTCTTAGCGCCACAACTGACATAATTCTCTCATGCAGTGGGCAGAGTTTGATCCTTGGAACCACTGATTTGCATGACTTACTTATGCACTAACATGTAGCTAGAGGTACAATAAATGTGTTATGGGATGATATTATAGTGACAATATAAGGCTCCAGGTGCCCTCTTTAAACAAACAGAGCTTTCAAATTAATACCTTGATACTACGTATGGAATGAAAACAAAGACCTTTTCTCTAATAGTGTGTAAAAAATCTGATATTTTTAACTGCATGCATGTGCAATAAAATGAAACCTAATATTGACATAGCTGTGAAGTAAATGAAAAGATGATTATATCATTGCAGGTATTGACTAGTGTACATTTAAATGACTTGCAGATTACATTCCTCTGAATGTATACTACAACAGTAGTATACTTGTTTATGTTCCTTTAGATTTAAAAAGAAATTCCCTTCATCTCTTTTTCTAGTCTGTTTGCAAAAATAGAAATATAGCTAAATGTGAAAAACTTAAACCTTTCCAGTAAACATGACCACACATCTGCCAGAAGCTACCCTGTGGTAGGACATATATACATTATGGTTAACCACAATGTTAGTGTTTTTAATCAATACTTTTGTTCTGAGTCACTGTTCCATTAGTGACTTGTGTGATATTAACTCAACCTTTTGGGTCAAGGAGTCTGTACAGATCTTAAAGTTTGCAACACCTTTCTGAACAATTAAAAATCTATCTGTGCAAACCAGGAATTTTGGCTCTGTGGAGCCATAAAGTAGCATTGCAAGTTTGAAATTAGAAAATAGGAAACAAAAAATTTTATATCAAGGTTATGAGGCAAGTCAAGACAGATGAAAGATGTTAAATGCTCCTCATTCCTAATCTTGCTGCTCACGAAAGTGACTCAGCACCATCTTCAGTGACCGTAGTGGGAAGTGTTTTCCTTCCTTGCCTATCATGCCCTGATGCAATTTTAATTCTATGGTTATAGTCAGTCCCTTTAAAACTAATATGTCAGATTCTGTTTTCTTCTTCAGAAATATTAGACCTGGGATTATATGCTTAAGCCATTTCCATATAATGGCAAGCAGGACTCATGGGGTCTGAAGTACTTGGTATCTTCAGTGATTTGAATAGTGATTGAAACAACGTAGCTCTCACAGCAAACTGGGAATAAGCAATGTTTGTGCACAGCATGTTACTTAATTGTTAATTAAAGGGAGCTTGAAACTGAGGGTATAACTGGTGAATGGCAATGCCCATCCTTGGCTACTGTCCAAAGTGCTGGCTGATGGAAGTTTGAAGCAGGGTTCTGTGGGGGCAGCTCTGTCAGTTTGTCATTGCTCTGCCCTTTGGTTATTTTGTCCAGAGAATTACACCGGATGCACCAAGAATGAAAACAGAATTGTCTAACTTTTTGGTTTTTTTTAATTAGACAGTTTTCAATTTCCTGGACCATTTGTTGATACTCTAGGAGAGGATATATCTTTTGATGGTATTTCATCAAGATTGTTCTTTAAGTGGGTAGGTATTAATCTAAATGCAATTTATTTTTGTGTTTCAGGATCATTGTCCAAATTATTTAGGCTTTAGCCTTCAGTTTTGAGCTCACATAGTAGGAGACATTGAGAGCGCTATGATTAAAGTTCCTTTCACACCTGTCATGAATATTCATAAGTTATGGTCTTGTGCCTTTGCAATGCACAGAAAACTATGGAATGAACTAAAGATCCAAGTTCTGTTAGACCCTTTTTGTGCTAGCTTTACTGGAATGCAAAGTTTATATCTGAGCTGACACTTAGTTGACTTTTTTAACATAATCTTTCTTTAGTGTCACTTTACTTGGACCAGAATCAGTTTTGTATGGAAACTGTTTTACAGCTTGTGTGGAATGAATTTGTGCTTTTGATTTGTTTCCTAATAAGGTATTCTGGATTAGTAACCATGAAAGCTGCCTTTTCCTGGCACATTTTATGGTCTTTTTGTCAAGATTAAGGGGATAAGAAAGGCGAATTATCAGGGAACTACTAAACATGTAGAGTTTTTTTAGATTATCAGTGAGAGATGAAGTGGATAAGTTTGATCCTCGTGATGTGGTGTCTGTTCTGTAAACAAAGAAAATCTCTCATTCACAGATGTTTGTTTGGACATTTTCTCCATAAGATGTTTTCATATTTGAAAACCCCAAAAATTTGAATGTGTTTTGTACCTTGGCAACCAGAAGATGTGCAGGCACTGTCAGAGAAATTCTGATCCTACATTTCATTATCCTGTCTTTAATGCAGAGGACAGAGCTATGCTGTATTGTATCTTTTATAGAGATATCAGGGTGCATTTTACAACATGGGAAGAAGAAATAGAAGATTCAGCAGGACAGGAACTTTTTAATGTTAGTAGCCAAAACAATAAAATCTGCCCCAGAATTACCACTTCCCAGCAGCAGTAATTCCAACAAAGGCATAAAAGTACTGTTGAGCAGCTTATGCATGAATAGATAGGGATATAGAATAGTCCCTTTTAAGGTGAAGGGTGGGGGAAAAGGGTAATGCTTAATGACTGCTATTGGCTGGTAAAATATTGTCTGTGAATGAATAGAAAGGAGTAATCACTGGTTGAAGTGTTGCTAGGGCTTTTTTCCTGTTCGTTTGGGGTTTTTTTGGTTTTATTATTTCATCTCATCTGTTTCCTAAGTTTATTGTAAATGTGGAACCTTTTCAAATCCACTTTTAAGTAGTGTGTATACTTATCCTATTATTCATCAAAAGGTTTGAGTGTACCTCTTGTTTTAATCTTTGAAAATGTACCCTCTGGGTCCTC
>VXBQ01000415.1:1563230-1697610 GCA_013400175.1 Phainopepla nitens | reverse complement strand
TTTTTTTCTTTTTGTAAATTGATTGTCAAAGTCATACACATATGCAGGGAAAGTCTGATATATGAGCAGAGATGGCCTTATGCTGTCAACACTGCTCTGGTCACAAGTTCAAAATACAAACTGCTATTAAGAAAACTGGCTGTGTCCCAGACAAAACCTGAACAGTGCCTGCAAGGAAGGGACAAAGTCAACAGACAGAATTAATCCAAAATAGGTCGTAGTACTAGCCTGACCAGAAGGGATCAAAAGCTCCCATGTGAGCTACCAAGCAGTTGTATGTTAGCTGAAGTGCTTTGGCACACTAGGGAAAGGAGCAGACTGGCCATTAGCATGGTGTGTGTCAGTGTACCACCACTGGTTATCATGGGTGAATGTGCAGCCTTGACCTTACTGAGAGCTGGGCCTATCTGTGGCTCTGTCTTGCACATTTCTGCAGTTTTGCATAACACATAGCAGCATTCAGTGCTTGTTTTGTGTGTATGGATGTCAGCATCCTCTGAACTTGTATAAATAAACCAAGGAAATGAAGTTTCTTTGCAGGAGGTATGACTCTTGAGTCAAGTGAAATGCCTCTTTGCTCTGCAATGGAGGCATCACTGTTATATTGAGCTGAAGATCAGTGCAATTTGTTTGCTTAGCAAGCTGAAGAGCAATTTCATGCCACACCTGGGGCCCTCTGCAGAGGGCTAACCAACCCCACCATATACATACATAACTGCAATTTTAGTATAGCTCCTTCAGTTGCTGTCATGAAAACTATATTGGGCTTGTTCTTTAATACCTTGATTACAGTAGTTTATTCAGCAGCAGAGAGACCAGGCACAGCTGAGTAACTTTTGCCATGCTTGTGGCATCTGGACTGCTGTTCATAACTTTGAGGAGGTACAAAATGACTTTCTGATAATGTTGAACTTGATGGTGCAGAAGCTGGAAAGGGAGAAAAGAAAGACATCCCTCTGATGACTGATAAATCCTATTTAATCCTTCCAATTTATTTTCCTATCTTTCAAAAGTCTATGTGAACACGTTGTCAACATTTTCCATTTTTTCTTTGAATTAATACAAGTAGTTGGTCTGTTGCATTTCCTGCCTTGAGGATTCTCCTCTTTTTCTTTGCCAGGTTCTCCAAGTCATCATTCACACAACTTGCTTTATGTGATTACTGTTCTGCTCTCACCTCCAAGAGAGAGGTTGGTCACTTGGTTTGAACTTGAACAGGGAATTTTTCTTTTGATAATGTAAGGTTGTTTCAGTTTGTTTCCCTCTTGCCACTCCCCCCTCTAAGGTTTTTATGTTTTTGAAATCAGTCTTCTGGAAGAACATGAACTGCCACAAACAACCACTAGGTAATGAAGTTATTTGTCAGTGAAGTAAAATTTGGAAGTGAAGTTTTTACTTATTACATACTAGAAAAATACCAAAAACTGCAACAAGCCCTGCTATTTTGAGATAAAGTTCCATCTATTTGAATCTCAGCTTTCAGTATTATGCAGATTTTCTGCATTAACAATTAAGTTTAAAGACCAAGAATGAATGAAAAGCACGTTCTGATCAGTTAACCAAGGAAAGCAGAAATTTGGTAGTTTAGCACTTGTCTACAAATCAGAAGTCATAGAATAAATTTTCAGGTTGTGGTCTCATAGTGCTGAGTAGGTGGAAATTAAATAATTGCTGCTGTAACTATTTAAATGCATTTTCTGTAATCTAATTTTAAAGCTTTAGCTTCAAATGATCATCTACATTCCTCCTCTACCATGCTCAGTGCATCCACTTAGACTTAGTTACATAATTCGTTTTGCCCTTGCTTTAAGGTGGACCAAAGTGATGATAGTGGTGTTGCACTGAATCAGGAACTCAGGACTGAGTGATTTGTTTGAAACTCAGGTAAATGCTATTTAGGTTAAAGTCCAGCTGGTGGGAAATTGGTCTCTGAAGGCATAGAGTAGGACTGATCTAGGCTGCAAGTGCTGCCTCTTGCTGCCATTGAAGGTTCCCTATATTTGTGCAAATATCCTACACTTTAGGGTAGTACTATATAGCAAACAGAGCATGTGCACTGGGTTGTATATTCCACCCAGGCTGTGCTTTTTTTGCACATTTTTACGTATTCAGTTGCTTCAGGTTATTTTTGTGACAGAAAATGCATATGCCAGATCTGAAGGGATTTAGAGTAGTCCCTTTTAAGGTGGAGGGTAAGGGAAAGGGATAATGCTTGCTGCTGCTATTGGCTGGCAAAATGTTGTATATAAATTACTGTATTTTGCCTTTTTCTGTGGACAGATGGTAGTTTAAGGCAGTCCTAAAGGTATTTCTTCCCATAATGATTTTTGTAAAGCAGCACAGCAAATTGTCATTTTGTACACCGTTCTAACGGACACTGTGTTTGACTGCTGGGCTGCTGTGCAGCACTAAAGCTATGTGAATTATAGCTCAGCCCTGTATCCTGGTGAATCAATGTTTACAAGTGTCTGCAATCATACAGATCAGATTTCTGAGTGACCTTGCCTGTGAAGAATAATCATTTCAGGCATCTTAATCTCCCTTCCTTTAGCACAGGTGTCTAAAAATAAAGGCCATGGTTGTGCTTAATTTTGTGAAATCCAGCAGGCAACTTTTAACTTGGCTGACTTGCGTGGATCCATCAAACCACCTCTTCCTCACAGCTCACACAAAAAATAATTTTCCTGGCTCAGGTCTGTTGCAGCCCTTCAAAGGGTGCTTTCCAGCTCTGACTGGCTTAAAGGTCTTCTGTTTTGTCCTTTGCCAGCCTCCTTTTGCTGATCTATAAGGAGTTGCTATTTGCTCTGAAAAACAGCTTGATATTTTGTCAGTTTTGGGGCTTGAAATTTAGACTTGGATCAAGCTTGTTTCTGAAATTATATTTATAACAGCCGAAGAAAGCAGGAGAACAAAATTATTTTAAAAGAAAACTTATATAAAATTCCTGCCAATTAGGTTGCTAAGTACTCCCCAAGCCTCTGGTTTTTCAATTATGAATAAGAAAGCAATATGAACAGCAGCTGACTTGCTGATCTGTCTTCACTTAAAAGTCAAAGCTCAGGTGTTAATTTTGAGGGCTGAATGCTTTTTTTCACTAGAGCCTTTACAGTTCTATCATTCACAGTTAATATTGATACTCTGTAGGGCAGGAAATTTTACTAGAGATAGAATACATCAAGGCTCATTCTGCTTTTAATAGAATTAGAAGTTTAACTGTTGCTTGTAAAAGGAGGAAGACCAAAAAAGATCCACATGTAAATGTGAATCTGTATGATACAAATTTACTCACACTATTTTGAGTATATTTTAAAAAGGTTTCCTCTTATTTTCTAGGGCACTGTTTTGGTTTCAGTCTCTCCATAATTAGTTTCTATTTATGGAACAGATCAAGATAAGTAGCTTGCAGATATCTAAAAGATAGATGTTTTTGCATGTGTTTTCTTGCTTTATCTTTATGCAAATGCTTAATTATTAATGCTTTTTAGGGAACCATGGGAGGTATACAAACTTAATTTTTTTTTTCTGCATGGTTAATACCAGCATTTTGTTCTTTGCTTTCATTTGTAAGTACTTCAAACTCTGCCATAGAAAGGCAAAATTGGCTTTTATCTATTTAAATACACATAAAGATTAAAAGAATTGCGATCATCATTTTTTCAGTCACGCAGATCATGATAATAGATCAGTAATATGAAAGTTCTATATTACCAAGTGCTATTACCAGCATTTGTTTCTGTTTTTCATCTTGGAAAAACATTTCCAATCTAAAGTTTTACTACATATTTTTAAGTTTCCTTGTATTATTAACACTTCAATTTCTCAAGAGGTTAGGTAGTTTATTGCTTTTGACTCAAAAAAAATTCTTTCAGGCAGTTGTGCTGCTGAATTTTTAGTAAAACAATATGTGGAATTAAAAAAAACCCAGAAATTATAAATAAAGTCACTGTCACTCAGATCACAAAGTTGTGTTCAAATGCATGTTCCTGTTCACTGTATTCTCTATGCTAGTATTGAATATTCTATTCTGTATAAATTCAGTATCAGTTAAAAAAACTTTGTAGTGCAAATAAAATGTGACTATTCCCTTTTAATGTGATGCCAATAATGAAGTGGTAAATGCATAAACCAAAGTATTTAAGGCATGTAGGTATTCAAGGCACCACATTACTGTAGAAATAAAAGACACCATCAGCACTGAGATACTTAGATTGAAGTGTGAGCCCTTTTATAGAGTAACAGCAACCTCCATTCTCGACCTTCGACTGACCTCATGTGCCACACTGCCTTAAAGATGGGATAATAGTGGAAATAGCCTTTATTTATAGTTTCCTGTAGAAAACATGGGTTTTAGCAGTAGCTTTTGTATTTGTGCTATGCAAAATTTCCAGTAAACTAACTTTAGCCTTTATATCTTCCATTTTGGATTGTAAGGAGGGAGTGCTTTCTTAGGTTTCGTTTTCCTGTTAAACACTTATATTTAGTGCAAAGAGTGAAATCTAGATCTTTAATTATTATTAGGCCAAAGAACTGTTGAAGAATAAAATAGTCAATCAACAGAGTTTAATAAAAGCTATATAATCAAATGACATTATATAGTAATGTGCATTTTTACTGTTTTATTATCTATAAAATCTAAGCAGTCTGTAAATAATAGAATTATGTAAGTACTTACCACTTTAAAAGCAGCATCAAGTGGAATTGGTGAAAAATCCCCAGGGTGTAATCAATAACTGTTTAAAATGATGAGTCTTTATGGTATAATTTTCTAGTGCACCATCTGAAATCAGAGGAAATTTACTGACAGTTGTATATTTTGTTGAAAAAAACGTTCAGACATATATTAACCACAAAATCCATGTCTGTTGCCTTCTACAGAGTACAAGGAGAGTGATTTATTTTGAAAATGTCTTTTAGCTGGGTAACTAGGTAACTTACACTGTGCTGCATGAGAGTTTGGACTGCATTTTGTGAAGCTGAATTCCAGTGCAATGAGTGAAGGAAACAGATGGAGTAAGAGCAGGACAGATGGGTATCAAAAAAACTACAGCTGCCATTTAGAGTACCTGTGCATTAACAGCCATAAATCAATTTATTTTCATTTACTGAAACAGGAAAATCATAGATTTATTAAGCCAAAGCTCTACAGGTTCCAGAATCACTGTATGCTGAAAGCATCTAATTGTAGTAGTTAATTTGGGTCCTAAATGAGCTACATCTGAGAATAAGTTTCTGTGGATAAGAAAGTAACCACCAGTCCAGTCATTTCATTCTGCCAGGAAGATTTAAACATCTCTCATCCCATGGGGGAAAGATTACTTGGTTCTTAGTTACTGTGTTGGACAGCTGTAATGTTTTACTTGTGGACAAGAGGTGGGTTACTGAGGTGATGCAGTGAGTGCTGAGGGACTGCTCTGCCACAAGGCTTCAAGCAGCTTGTGAGGCAGCTGAATCTACAGAGCCCAGAATTAAGGTAAAGAGTGCAGGAGGACACTTTCTCCCTCCTGCAGCAGCTTTGAATTGCAAGACATGAAATGGTGGTAGAGAAAATCAAACCACTATTACTATATATAGAGATATACCAGCAGCCCTTATTTGTGTGGCACAGCTGCTCTGTTACATACTTGACCTTGACCTAATTTGATCATCTCTGTGGTTAAACAGGAAGTTCAGCTGAGAGCCAAGTAATTTCTCTCTACCCTTACCCCACCAGTTACTGCTAGCTTGCTGCTGATACTGTTGAATTTTTGTATGAACACTTGTCCATTAGAAGTTGGATGGTGGCCATCTAGACAATTTACATTCATTTTAGAATGTCTTGCAATTAGCGGACTCGGAAAATTGTAAAATGCAAATAGAAATCACCCTTGTAGTAGAAATACGTGAGAAATGAAGAAATTCAGGTTGGAATGTGTAATTGCTCTTTCTTGTTGAGTTTATATCAGGGAGTTTTATGCCTAGAGGCACTGCATGAAGTTGCCACTCTATTTTGGTGCAACAAAGGCAGAAATATGAAAAGGTTTATAACTTGAATATCTTGGAATTGGTTTTCTGTGACATTTTTATCATAGTTCCTTTTAAATTTTCCTATGAATAGTTTGAACTAAAAAAATCACATTTTAAAAAAACTTCCTGCTTAATTTTCTAATTGGAAAAAATATTAGGGGTTAGAATCACTACTTTTTGTAACAAACATAACTGAAATATGGTATTTTCTGATCATATGTAAGAAGATTGGTTAGGCTTTGGCCCTCAACCTGTTTAGTGCAGTTTAGAACCTAATGTGGTAAACCCTGAAGATTTTACCTTTGTTAGCTGGTTGTAGATTACCTTCCCAATATTGCTTCATTCAAGGTGAGCATTGTAGTGCCAGCAGTTACCCATGCTGAGGCTGGGTTACAGTCTTCAGCCATCAACAAACCCTGTTCAAAATGCATCATCTTCTCCCACTGTTAAGCAAATTTCTGTTGGATTGGAATGTAGCCTATGAATGGGGCAGATAGTTCAGAAGGGGTGTGATGGAATGAATAAGATGCAAGATGGTCTGCCTTGGTTTCATAACTGAAGTGGAAGAGAAATCAGTGATTGGTTTCCTTCAAACAGGAAATATTAGCAATTTCCATCCATTTTCAGAACAGCTCTATTTATGCAGATTGAAATATATTAGTTTTTTATTAATTTTTTTGAGTTGGGAATCATAAACACAGTTGTCATTATTTTTTTGCAGTAAGGCTTCTTACAAAATTCTGTCTCTCCATAGTAATCGAGCTGCTTCTGCTTCCCCACCAATAACTCACTTTCCAGTCTGAATTTCAAATAAGTGTGAAATATTTCCTTTAAGCAGGTAGGAGATAAACTATAAATTACACAGCATTTTTAAGCTGTTGATCCAAAAGAGAAAGTTTAAAATCTTGATCAGGGTCAAAAGAGTGAGAAACTATTTCTGATTTATGTAATCAAAAGATGGAAAGGAATTGTGTCTTATTCATTCTAAAAGCATAGAAATGCTTTACGAATTAAACTCAGACTTGTATTTACAATTCGCTCCTGCAATTCTTTTGAAAACAAACATCCTAGCAACACACAAAGTAGTAACTGCTAAACCCTTATTAAATGTAATAGCCACTAATGAGTCTGCCCTAATAGATGACTCTTCAGCCCATTGAAATCTGGCAGTGTGTAGTGTCAGGAGCATCTTGATACCATTATGGAAGAAGAGTGTAATTGTTCTGGTGTATATAAGTTAGACTTGAAGGATCCTGGGAAAAGGAAAAGACCATGCTGCTGTCAGTCCTTCTCATCAGTAAGTGTAAGTGATGTGCAATTTCATTTATGTATTTGATCTGTATTCAGCCCAGGCTGAGATTGCCTTTTCTCGAACTGCCTGATCATTTTGAATTCGCTGGAGGGAATGCTTTTAGAAAAGAGAGCAATCTTGCACAGTGCTCTTGCTGATGACAAAATCTGGGGCTTCTTGCCCTGACATACAGACTGTAAGAATGTGCGTGTACTGCAGAGAAGGGGGCTCTTTCAAAGACCTCCTGGCAGACCTCAGCTATCATGTGCTGAAGACTGTTACCCAGGGACTAAGGCTAATCTAAGTTGCAGCAGAGGAAAACTCTCTTAAGTGGTCAAAACACAAGTGCTTGGTCTTGTTTCTACCCACTGTGACAGATGGTGTGCTGGTTTAAATGTTTGCTGGAGCTCCCATCCCTGTGGGTTTGGTTACACTGTTCTGCCCAGGGAGAGTCCATACTCTTTAGTTTGTCAAGATGACTGTGAAAGAGCTGTGGGGCACACATGGCAAAAGAAAGGTCACAATCTTATTACAAGTACAAATGAGAATAAATGCCCAGTATTCACTGTTTTTGGAGCATCTGTCAAGAGTTCAGTGTCCTGCAAAATTCCCATACAGGGAATTACTCTTCCCAAAGAGTTGTTTCTTCTTGTATTTTTGTCAGGCGTTTGATCATTAAGTTGAGCTTCATCAGGTAATCCAACAGTTGAAACAAACGTTGGAAACAAACAATTCTGAACATTATGTGCATACAATGTGTGAATTAGTCTAAGGGACTAGTTAATAAGTTAACCAAGCATCAGATTCAATTCTGTATATGAAATTAGTTTTATATTTAGCTGTAGGTATAACTTTGAGATAATGAAAAAACTTTCAAATATACATTAGTCTGGTTCTGCTTTGTTATTTCACTGTTAAGTAAAAATGAAACTTAAAGTTCAATGTATTTGTTGGTGTTAACACCATTTCTGTTGTATATTTGGGATTCTCACTTATATTCTTAATTACTTACTCCAAAATATTTGGGGGGGGGGGGAAAAAAGCCCCAGGAAAGCAGTCGTTCTCCTGACACTGGTTGTTCTTGTTGAGATTACTGAGATCCCTATTTCTCTATAAGGGGAAGGATGGAGATAAAAAGCTTGAGGCAAGTTTTAAAATTTTTAAGCCATGGCTAAAGCCAGTTTAGATCACTTGGTGGGCTTGAGTGAATATAGGGATACGCTGAGAGGAGGTGGTTAGGTCCATACAATGGGAAATAAACTTAGACAAACAGGACTATGATGAAGAAAAGTGTAAATGAAGGTGTAAAGGAACTTAATGAAGACAGAACAATGATTATTATAAATAGCATAGCAAAAAACCAAAGGAACAGGAAAAAAAGAAAACAACAAAAAAACCCAAAGAAAAACCAAACAAGTGGAAAAGGGTTGAGAGGTTTTCTAAAGATAACACCTGACTTCTTTTGTTCCAAACTTTGATTCCATAATCCTCCCCTTTTTTTTAATTTCTCACTAAATAGTCACATGAAAAAATTGCTGCAAGTAATCAGAAAACATGAAATGTCAAGCTTTTTGTGTAAAGAGAGGGAATGTAGGGGCAGTATCCGGAAAGATTTCTGGAACACTGAAGAAGAAATAGGATGGAGAGTCTGAAGATATTTTTTTGAATACTTAGCTCTGACAGTCAAGTGTTAATAATTTAGAGTGATTAAAACAGGAATCAAAGCACCTTGTTGTCTGTGTATGGTTAGTAAAGGAGCACTTGTGAATCAGATAATTTTTCAAATACCCAGTTCTGAATATCTGAAAATACTTTTTTCTTCCTTTAGACAACTATATTAGCAGAATAATAACTCCGATTGTTTTTCATTGGATTCTTTAAAAATTTATATAAATAAAATTTCCTACAAATACAGAGTATTGGCTGCAGACACAAAGTGTTAAGAAAAAAGCTTTGTAAGGAACCTAATTTTCCGATGATGAATGTTCTGCAGAATGGATACCATGATAGGTCCTCCTACTTAGCAATAGGAGAGGGATGTATAACTTAGGAGGGGGATGTATAACTAAATATGTCATCAGAACAATGAAGATCATGTTTAAGGCACATGAATTTTCCCCAGCTCTTTTTTTTTTCCCCACCAGACATCCAGCTTACTAAAGAATTCATCACTGCAAAGGGATGATGCCTAGTGTATGACTTATTTTGTGCTAGTTGTCTTTCACTACTGATATTTGTGCAACCTTATTCCCTTGACTCCATCCAAAAGGAAAGGTGGAAGATCAAATGCCATTGTATGCCCTTGCATTGGAAAATAGGTGTTCCAATGCTTGGTTTTTGCCATGCATTACTCATGCCAAGCCAGAGTAGTTCAGTAAACTTCAGCAGTAATATTTTTAATCAACCATAAACCAGTTATGACTACTATCATAATTGCTATTCTTAAAGCTAAGGACTGATGAGCTGTTGATGAAGTACTAAAAACCAGTGGCTATGCTTAAAAATTTTAGAATGAAATGTTTTGTTGTTTCTACTTTCTGTAGCTGTTTCTGTAAAGCTAGAATTGAATCTCACATGTTGGTTTGTTCTCATGGTATTTCCATTTGGAAATGTCAGGTATTTCAGGAGAAATTTTTTCCTAGAAGATCTTGAATTGCAGCCTTTTAAAGCAAATATTTTCCTTGCAAAGCTGAATGGAATTCTGAATATATCCCATTCTAAGCTTTGAAATTTTTTTCTAAAAGATTCTATTAAAATATGTGCTCAGAGTTAGGAAAAAAGCTCAACATCTTAAATTAATCTAAACTACTCTAATATAGTACTGTGCATGTGACTGTATTTACGTGACAATGTATGTCTAATAAATCCAACTATAAATAACCATTTCTTTTATAACAACTGTGTCACATTGTAAGTAGGGCATCTGTATGCTGCCTGAGATGAAGTGGTTGCTTCTTCATTGAGTAGCACCAGCAGAACTTTGGCTGCTCTTCAGGTACATGTTCATTGCAAAATTCATGCCATACTCACTAAACTGAAGCTTTTCTATGTTTACATGAAATAATGACCAAGGTCTGATCATGCAGCCTACAATTATTTGAGCTATTTTTACTTTGTGCTGAAGTCAGCAAAAATTTATCAGAGGTCAGGGACTTATAAGTGGCTTTTTGTGTTTGTTGAGCACTGCAATTCCATGCCACCTTGGCTTACAATTGTGTTTCTGACATCTTCTGAAGTTTCTGTCTTATACGCAGTGACAAAGGCCGAGTATATTTTAAACAGAGATATATCCTAATATTTTTACAGTCTCATGAAGAATTTTGGCCAGTCTGATCTACAGTTTCATCTTCAAGCATTTACATTTTCCCTATATTGCTTACACATACTGAATTAAGAGGAGACTTTACTTCACAAAGTGTCTGCTTTTGTTACAGTCATTTTACACTTCCTTCATCATTATTGCATGAGATTTGTGTTGAGTATATAATTTAGCTTGCTTCTTGCTCTGTGTTCAATCAAAGGATGAATCTTCTGCCATAACACTTTCATAAAAAGGAAAAAAAAAAAAAGAAAGCACTTCAATAGGTGTTTCAGCATGTGTTTCAGCAGGGTGTGTCAGTGTGAAACGTCATACTTGTATATGCAGGTTTGAATCCCCTGGAGTTTAGCAGTGTCTTAAATTTCTCAAATGGCTGATGAGTATTTGGTTGTTTATGTGAAAGATTTCAGGACTTCTGCCTGCAGTTCATAACACAAAAGCTTCTGGGCTGTTAAGACTGTTTTTGTGCTGGCTGGAAGTCCCAAGGGAGAATAGGCAAGGAGTCAAAATTGCTGCAACAGACATGAAATCCTGGCTATGCTGACTTCAGTGGAAGTTTTGCCATAGATGACAGTGGGCCGAGGCTTTAATCCAGAAGTAGTCCTCCCTTGTTGATAATCCTAATGTATGCCCTAGGGAAGCTTTTGCTTCATTGCTGCCACCCAGACTGTGTTTGTGCAGAGAAAATGTAAGTCTCCTGTGGTGTCACACTCTGCCTTTCACAATCACAGCACTTCTGGGAATGAAACTGGGACAGAGGAGAGAGAAAACCTTAAGTGTGGACACATGCTGTCTTATTGCTTGTGTCCTGAGTCATTCCCAGGAACAGAGATCAAGCACTCTGACCTGAGCAAGATTAGCTTCTTGAGCCTGCAGAGAAGGGAGTCATTAACAACTGCAGCCAGCGTGTCTCCCAGTCCCTGCTTCTGCATTTGCAGATTATCCCTTTAGCGACGCTTTTGGAATGTGAAGCAACAGTACATTCATTAATTCAGTCCTACTTAGCCCATGCAGACTGTGTTATCCATGTAAATGTGATTGAGCAAGCTATTCTCAGAGACACGTCATAAATTTTTATGTTAAATGACAGCAGCAAATGGGAAGTGTTTGATACTTTTTTAGTTATGAGGGAGGTGTGTGATGCAGAACATCAGTTTTGCGTTTAATCAGTGCTGATTGAAAGAGGAAATGGTCTTAGGTTGTGCTGGAGGAGGTTTAGATTGGATATGAGGGAAAAAATCTTCACTGAAAGGGTTATCAAGCACTGGAACAGGCTGTCCACTTAAGTGGTTGAGTCACCATCCATGGAAATACGTAAAATAGGTAGATATGGCACTTAAAGACAAGGTTTAGTGGTGGACTTGGCAGTGATGGGTTGATGGTTAGACTTGATGATATTAAAGTTTTGGGGTTTTTTATGATTCTGTAAGAAGAAAACCAGCTAAAAATAACTCCTTGTCTTTTGGGAAAATACATTTTATAATTTCTGTCAGGTAAAAGTGTTCCCATTAGAAATATTCTCAAGATGTCTGTTTTCTGAAAGTATTTATTCCCTTACGCATCCCATCTAAAACACCATTTTGCTGCTTTGTGAAATAGTCAGAGACTTTCAAAATTCAGAATTGTTTACAGTTGTAAACAGTGTTCATCCTATCAAGTACAAAATAATAAGCCATTACTGCTTCACAGTGCTGGAAGTAAAAATAATCTTTGCTGTGTGTTACTGTCTTAAGTCTTCATTAAAAAAAAAATTCAGAAAAGTAATTAAAAACATTTTTGGGGGAGTTTTTGAAGGGTTGGTGTTTGCTGCTTATCTTTATATATTTCAAATGTATGAAAAGAAATTGTTGTTGCTGCTTCTGTGGTACCTGAAATTAAATTCAAAACTTGTTTACACCGCTAACAGTTATTAATTTCATATTGAAGGTGGAACTCACTATTTTTATCTGTAATGAACTGAGAAGACTCATTAACTTCAAAGCATTGCTATAGTGGTTTATCCCGTATGAATGAGAATTTATGGACACAATACATGTATCCATTATGCTTATACAAGCCTTGTGATAATTTTACACACAAAAAAATGAGAAATTAACTTCACGGAAAATTTGCACTTCCATTCTCTTACTTAGTCTTCACAGAATTTACTTCCTTTCTACAAAGATCATAGGTGGTGGCAACCCAAAGAGCACTTGCATGTGCGTAATCATAGTTTTCGGGTCTGAATGTGAGACACTATGCTAGCTGAGCATTATTCTAGATTTGGATCTCAGTCAGTCCCTTCAACAGCTCTTGAATCTTTGAATCCTTACAACATTAAATTCCTTCATAGAATTCAAGTATTAATGAAGTAAATAAAATGTTTTGGCATCATACAGAACAATTAATTGGGTATAAACATGAAAGATGTATTCTGAGATAATGTTTCCGGATTTTGATACCGTTAGGGTGTATTTTGGGAGCAGAAATTAACTGGTGCTTCTTCTGCACCTGAAAAGAAGTTCTGTTTGCATTTTATCTTTTCTGTAGTTTATAGAAAAGATTAGTCTTTAAGATGACATCCTTCCAGGAAATAGTTTTTGCTTAGGCTGTAAGACCTCTTTCTCAGATATGTCTATGTGTTGTTTTTACTATTATGTATTTTCTAGTCTTGTACTTTTTTTCCCCCCAAGACTTATCTGCTTATCACTAATTCCTGTCTGAGCACCTTACATTGCATACTGACACTTGAAATCTCATTAGCAAGACACTGGATATTTCTTCAGAATAATTAATGACATTTTTATTGTGATGACTAGAGGATAAAGCAATTCCTATTCCACAATAATTTAACTCATGCTACTTTGCTCTTCATGTCAGTTCTGATTTCACATGCTGACTCTTTGAACTACCTGCATCAATTTAATGTTTGTATGACAAAGCACTGTACACTTCCATGCAGCTCTATAAATAAAAAGCAATAACCTGACATCTTTCACCTGTATCAAATGTATTTCATACCCCTTTTCTTCTGGTATACTTGCTATTAAACTTCTGTCTCTTTATATGCATTGCCTGTCTGCATTTCCCATGTCCCTTTGCCCCTTTTCTGTCAATTGACAGAATTTTCAGCTGCAGATGAAGTGTAATACCACTTCTGCTTCTGTGCTGGTGGGTTCACATACACATTGCAGACAATTTCTCTGCTATGGTATATAAAAATATACTGTCTACAGCCACATATTTGCTTTCACACACACACAGTACTGCTTCTTTCAAGCCATATGTCTACAAATAGGGACAAAGTTGAGGATCTGACTAAAATCTGCCTCTGAAATAAAGACAAGGCTAAAAACTGAGAAAGCAGTGGTGGGCTGAGATCAGTGAGATAAGAGTCAACTCAAAGCTCTCAATAACCTAATCAGGTCTCTTATTACATAGCAGTATCTAGGACATTTTAAGTGTTCGTGTTATACTTGTACATGGAAATTGTCCTATGTTTATAAAATTCAGATGGACATTCATGTAGTGTTTTTTAAATACTGAACCACACAGGTCACCTGCATGGAACTGGTCTCCTGGGATTGAAGACTGGTGTCAGACTGACTGATAGCTGCCTACCCGTCAGAGCAAATTGCAGTCATTGCTCTGGGACACTCAGCAGATTGCTTTGGTTTTACTGACACTGCATGTTACTGTACCTTGTCCTTGTGCCTTAGATATCATCCATGATCTTTAGCCCCTGATTCCTGCTCTTACTCCTAGAGTTCCCACTTGCAGTGCAATGTTGCTCTGGGTTCTGCTCACTGGTGATACTCCTATTTCTCATTCTCTAGCACTCCATGTTTTGTCTTCATATCATCTTCACTAGATCTCTCATCTATTAAACAAAACAGGAAATTGAGCAGATACTTTGAAATGTCTGTGTAAGTAATTTAATACTTTCTTCAGGTTATTGTTGTAAACTGTTCTGTCAAGCCCTGTTAATGGTGCTTAATCATTCAGGTTTTTTATAACTTTAGGTATTTTGGCCATAAAAAAGTAATCTGTAAGCCTTGTAACACCTAAAAGTGCACTTTTAATTTACATCCAAAAGAGATTAAGACTTGCTTGTAAACATACTTGATTGAAGGATCTGTAAACCTAAAACAAATACCTTTTAAGTGGTGTGAAATTTTTAAGAATAACAAATTATGGTGACAATATGGTCTCTTACACCAAAAAAGTTACAGGATTTATAAATCCAAGTAAAGAATTACAGAGAAATAAGGAAAGGAGTACATACTTTGGGTGTCAGCAGAAAGAGCGGATGCATTTCAGTTTGAATTTCATTCTCATTTAGCAATATATGAGTAAAGATGTGTTTCTGGGTCATTTTAAAATGTAAATGTGTCAATATTAAAACCAGTTTATATCATATGAGAGGATGGAGAAAAAGACGAACAAATTCTCTGTGATGAGGTAAATCAACATACACTCAAGTGGTAACAATCAGATATTTAGCAGTGCTAGATCACTAGATCACTTCTTATTTACTTGTCCTTTTTTATTTCCTTTTTTTCAGATGTTAGGCAAAATCCTATTGAGTTGGGGGCAAGAATAGCTCAACTGCAGAATCACTTTCTAATTGCAGACATCACTGTGCCTGCTTTTGAGGTCAATTGAATTCATGGCATTGTTCAATATTACTAAGGGAGGCAATAACACAGAGTATTGCAAAGCCTGGCAGTGTATGGTATATGGTATTGTATCAGTATGGATGCAGTGCTCAGCTTTATCCTCAGAAACATATAAGTGAAGGTTCTGATTCTTTAGATATATCTGTGATATTAGGGTCTCATGGGCACTACCACACAAACGTCAAATTTGTAGAACTGAAATGTGAGATCATAATCTAAACAAAGAGAAAAGAAAACCTAACGCAGTTTAGGGCCTGCTTTTGCTTTAATACTTCAGTACTTTGATGACCAAGTTTTTGTATGTGTGTGTCTTTATGAGTTCTAGCATTTACTGTAGGCTTGTTTTGTGTAACAGCATGCTGTATCCCTAATTGTTATTCTTAGTGGGTTTTGCGCTTCCTATTTTTCGGAAGCTGTTTGAATGCCAAATAGTAGCAATCATCTGTCAGATAATAGATAGGAATCTGGGATTGTAACTAAATGTAGCTATAGTACATGCACTTCAATTCTAATTAAAGCACACTGACTCTGAGGTCATAGTCCGAGTGATTTACTCGGCTCAAATCATTAATAGATCTTGTCAATATAAAATTTTTTTAATTCCTTGTTTTTGTCTTGCATAGAGAATAACTAAGTGGCTCTTATTCACAAGAGAATTTCTGTCTCAAAATTCATACAACATAAAGAAAGCCTTTTGAAAAATTTGATTGTCCACCATTGGAATGCTATTTGAAATTGCTCTTGTGTTAGTTTGCAAAGTGTTTCATTAGTTTTATCAGGATGTTTGTAATAAATGTATGTTAGATAGAAGGCAGGAAACAAGGATGTATTTACAGTTCCCAGAACTTCTCATTGTAACAGTTTTCATTCAGTTGCTAGGAGCTTAGCCAAACTTTTAAAGTATTTGAGTTGAAATGTGTTGTATTATGATACTGACTTTAATTATGTGGGAGCACACTATTCTTCTCCAACTCTTTCCCTGCCTGCCTCATTCAGGTCACAAGATGGATAGTACTGATTTAACAGACAGTTTGCAAATGTCATTTAAAGATGCGCTTCATTCGGTTTGTGGCCCCCTGGCTCACTGCTGCATTCAGGTCTTTCTCTGAATATGACACTGCTGATTGTCTCATAAGACTGATGGGCTCCATCAAAACTACAAATGTTAGTGTCTACATTTTATAATACTCTCGTGGAATGGGTGTTTACTATTATTTCTGTTTTCAAGTGTGATACTGTGGCAATAATATATCCTCAAAGCACAGACCAGTTTGAGTGACTAATGTGAAATACTCATTATTGTGAAATACTAATTTCTCAAAGAACACAATTTTTAATATTTGTCCAGAGCTGGAGTTTTTAATACTAGCAAGTGAATTCCTTTAACTTGTACCTATGAATTCTTAAAACTTCTGCAAACCTAAGCCTTTGTGTGCCAGACTGTGTGCTCAGAATACACAGCAGTTTTGACTGCAGTGGCAAAACCTAAAGAAATTCAGTTCTCTGCTCTACTTTCTTTAGCATAAAACCTAGACCTCTTTTCATTTCTGTAGCAAAGGAAAGTGGGATTACAAACATCAAGGTCATTCTCTACACAGCTGGCTTTCATCCCCTGAATCTCATCTTTTCTGTGCACTGCAGTGGAAAGATTTTTCTTTTTAAATTATAAAGTGCTGACTTGATATTTCACAGATAAATAGGAGTCAGCAAGACATGTTTAATTTTCAATCTTACTCCTACAGAAGAAGCCATTTTATATAAGTAATATTGAAATCTTGCTTATAACCTTTGTTCTAGAATTTAGCTTAAAACTCCCATGGACATTTTTACTCCAGTAACTTGCAAAATGCTCATGCTTGGGATCTACATGAAGGGCAACCCATGCCATTTTTTGTTTTAAAGTTATATTAGTATTTCAGGTCCACATGATGATAGACTGGGTTGACCTAATAACCTAACTCCAGAATTCTTATCTGGTGATATCTTCAACACATCATTACTAAAAAAGTGATTTGAAGATAGAAGCTGGAAATTTGAGTAAATTCACTTTTTTTTTTTTTTTTCCCCTGTTCTCATGTAAGCAGCCTACTTCTGAAAATTTTGAAATACAGAGCCAAGAGTTTCTTTTACAAGGCTGGAAAGTGGACAAGCCCATGCTCTGGGGCTAAAAGTCTGGATATGGGGGGCTCTGCTGTTGAGACTGTTTAACCACCCATGATCATGCAGTCCTGCCCTAATGTGGCAAAGGGCACCTCTCACAATGTATGCTGTACTGATGTAGGCATACTAACTTGGGAAAACGGTTTTTTTTCTGGAGAGTTATTTTTAACCTGGATCAGTTCATGACATAGTTTATAGCAGAATTTCACAAGCACTTACAGTGCTTCAAAGGAAATGCAGGAATTTCTTAAGCCAGTTTTTCTCAGAAGTCCATTGAATGTGGAATTAAGAGTTAAGCATTGTAATATGACACGTAATTAACATCCTAAATCCTGTCTGTTTGTGCAGCTAGTTACAAATACTGTCAGTTCAGGTCAGGATTAACGTTTTGTCTTATCCAAACCTACTTAGATGGAATCTGTGTTTATGGCAGCAAAATGGAGCTATTTTGCTCAGCTTTTATTTATAAAATGGAAAAGGGTGGAGATCAGACATTGAATAAATCCACAGGCAGAATGCTGCTGCTGCTGTTGCTTGGTTTGTTTTTCAGAACAGAACAGGTATAAGTGTACATTAAGGGACACAAAACCAGATACACAAGATAGTATATTAACCTAAATTAAGCTTCAGGGAAATGAGTATCAAGAACAAAATGAATAATTTTTATACCTTGTCATTGGGACAATATGAATACATAGTCAGCTGTGATCTAGCTGAAAAGAAATCTGATCCATGAGCTAAAAATGAGAAAATCAGTTTTGTGTGTGTTTTGGTTTTTGGAAATCTTCATAATATACATCTAATTCATCTTTTAAGTTGTCCCACAAGACTCGGGAATAAGGCTGCACCCTACACTTCATTATGAGCTACAATACAGAGAGGCATCACCATGTCACAAACAGAATATTTGGTACTCTGGGAATAAACTGAGCCCTATGTCCCTAGAACCTGGCATTTCAATATTAATAGGTGGGAACAATGGGTAGGTGAAAAGACTTCAAAGTTACCTTTTTTTTAAAGAAAATAATTCTCTTTGTAAAGCTGAGTGGCTAATTTGTTTTGTTCATTTGTATCTCATATGGCTTTTACCCTCTTCTGTGCCTCATTAATCCATCTCTAGGTCACCAGGGAAAGGGACTACAGTAAATAAGTACTAAGATTGTTCTACACATTAAGTATCAGTGGGAAGCAAAGATTGGAGAACCTACATGTGTTAAGCAGAATGAAGTTTTCTTTTGTTCTTTAAATGGCATTGTGGAAAGATGGCTGGCTGTAAAATTACAGGCAACTGAGAAGTTATATTCATATCCTAACAGAAGTTATAATAGTATGGAAATTATAGAGTAAAATACAGTTGTTGCTTCCTTGATGCAATGTGGTTGGCATGCTCAGGACCTACTCCAGAATGACTCCCCACACCCACAGTGTGCAACCATAGCATCTACTCAAGGGGCTGAAGTGGAGGGTGGAGCAGGGTGGGGACACCATGGCCAGGCTCTGTTGAAATCCTTGCAGGGAGGGGAACTCGATGGTACTTTGCACCTGAGAAGCCACATAGCACCTGTCAGCCAGGGAGAGAGGGGAGGATGTCCTGCTGCTGAGCCAACAGCTGTGGTGAAATCCCTCTCCTTAGGTGATCTTTGTTCATTATAGGCTAACTGTAATATCAACACACACCTCCATCCCAAAGTGCTCCTGAAGTACAATCACCCCTCTCTGGGAATGTGTTCTCTATTTTTTTTGACTGTATCTTTAAAAGCGAAGTGAGAGAATTTTACACCAATCAGTAAAAAAGGCTATGTATGGCTAAAGTCACTCAAGCACCACCTAAACACCAAGAAATTGTATCAAAGTAAGCTGAGAATGGGAGGAAAGTTAGGGAGGACTCCATCATAACTTTTGGGATCAGTCAACAGGCTGAATTTATTTTCTCACAGATAGGGATGGCTATTGGGTAAGAACCATGCTCTGTATGTGCTAAATACTTTTATTGGGGATTATGGCTTGTCTGTATATTTCTTTGAATATGTTTTTGTGGTCAGATATTATCACTGACAATCCTGGAACCTTAACCCGTCACAGTTTTTATTAATAAAAAGTGTTATTCTGTCAATTGCTGGTGTGAGTCCTTCACAGGTATTGGCAGGGCCTAACATACTCAAATAAAGAGCAACACTCACTAAGGGGCCATAAAAGGGAAAGACCTGCTGAAGGGTTTCCCTTATGGTGTAGGTGTATCTCTGAGTAAGTCAGTCGGGCCACCCTCCAGTCCAGCAGGACTGCTCAGTGAAGGGTCTCCCTGACAGGACCTGGCAGACTTGGGCACAAGGATCTTGGCTTTCCTGGGATACTGACAGACAAATACAAAGAGTGGAGTAAAGCAAAGGGTAAAGGAAATCTCCCCTTCTCATGTGACATGGTGCTATAATCTGTAGTTTATTACAGCTAAATAGAAGTGGTACCAAAAAATAAGTCAGCAAATCATACTGAACTGCACCCAGAAACAACTGGTTTACTAAGTGTCTTTTAAACTATCATTTGGAATTTCTGCTATTTTTCAATTTTATGCAACTACTTGGTTTTGTAAAGCTTGATGTTTTTTGTATTTGTCACTTTTTTGTATTAATATAACCATACCCTTCATAAATCATAGAATAGTTCGGGTTAAAAGCGACCTCTAGTTTTAACCCCCCTCTATATATATGTAGATTAGAAACATTAAAATAAGCCTCCTTGCACATTTAGATAAACTCATTACTGAAGGTGAAAGAGAGGGAGAACCATAATTACTCTTTCTCGGTAACCACTTTCACGACACTGCCTGAAGACTCTAATCAAATGAAGAGATTTTGTCCTGCTGAGCAGCTGTGAGTAAGAAGGTTCTGAACTAATATTAAATGCCTTTCAGCAAAATATTGTCTACATCTGTATAAAAAGTTTTATTTTCTGTACAATATTGTAATAAGAAGTATTTCTCTAGAAGTAATCCTTCAACAGCATTTGGAATTATTCAATAGATTGCCAAAAGGAAAGAGAAATCATTTAGACAATGTAGAGTTGCAAGGTGACACACAATTATAGACCTGCAACAGTGTCAGCCAATTAGATATTAATTTTTGTTAACTTCATGGATCTTGCTTTAATGCTCAGGAAGGAAGACTGCAAAACTGAAAACATATAACTGGTTGCAAAACTATTTTTATAACCCAAGGAAAAATAACTCTGTCCTGGAAGATTAAAGTCCCAAATGTCTGAGATTCATAATAAATAAAATATAACTCTTTTTTTTTCCAGTGAAGCATGCACATTAATCCTATGTGTATTCTTTACCAGCAATTGGAAGTAAGCTTGGTAGAATTTTCTTTCTAAAACCAGTGTCACTTATCTACTACATCTTTATGGAGGACTATTGCAGGCTTATAAAATATTTTTGAAGAACTGCTGACAGATGCAGATTGTCCTGATGAACCTATCCTAGCAACACAGAGGAAAATTCACTGGACAACTAGAATTTATTTCAAAAGTAGCAGTTTTCCCTGCTGAATCTTATATTTCTAAAGGGAACCATAAGTAGGAACAAAAGGGGACAAAGGGGGAAATCCCAGGATTTTTAATTTGCTTTTAGTACTTTATCTCCACTGCCTGATGACCTGAAGTGGTCAGCAAGTGCATCTGAAGAAGTCTAAGCTAAAAGACCATCAGGTACCCATAATGTAAAAAGTATTTGGAAAGGAGATAAAAGGTCTAGCATCTTGTGACCAAATAGCAGTATTTGTACTAGAAAGCATTGTGATTATTTTTCTTTTAAAGAACAACCCTATTAAAGTACTTTAAGCATTTTTCTTGATCTTACACAGGCACTCATGAAAGCTTTTTTTTTGTTTGTTTTCTTAAATAGTGAAGGTGATGTGCTTCTTCATATCATCTTGGAAATGCATTGCAAGATTCACTGGCATTCACAGTGTATTAAAAAATGTGGTATGAACATTAAATCCAATGACAAAACAATCTAAAGTGAAGTTGCTGTGGTGGTGCCTTGCTATTGCTCAGGAGCTGACATGAAAATTGAGTTAAAGACACCTGTGTTAGACAAGAGGCTTCCTTAATGAGGCTGTAAAAATTTTGAATTTTCAGAAATTGCAGCAAAGTGCATGGAATAGTTAATAACGTAGCTTTCACTAGCAGCATGTAGCTTCTTAACTGTGGCTAGCTCAATGACACGAAATGTGTTACAGTTCCCTGTGGGATGCTGTGTGTGCTATTGTCTGTGGCTTCATCCACACCAAGATAACACATAAGAAAGTGAAACATCTCAGCTTCTAACCTGGAAGGAAAAAAGACCCAAGAATTGCCTACATGCAATATACCTCTGAAGAGATAATAAACAATGTAACCACTGCATAGATTTCCAGCTGGAATGAAGTGTTAACTGTTACAACATGTGAGGAGTGATGATACTAGAATAATTATTCATATTATTGGGGGAGAGATAATGGCTACAGAATATGTAAAATATGCAAAATTAATACAAAAATATCTCAAAATATTTTCGACAAAAAAACCCAACCGACTTTTCCCTCCTGTTTTTTTTCTCTTCTCATTAAGATATATTCTAATTACCATATTTTTCCACTATTCTGAGTCAATATTGCGCTTCAAATGCTTTTTCATTCTAAACCACTTTACCCACTGCACCGTTCCCATTTTGTAAATAAGAGTGGTACTAACACAAAGATCAAAGGACACTGATAAGAGAATGTAGCTAGCAATTCCATGAGAAAATGTGAGATCTTTCCTTGAAAAGAAGATATGGCTAAGTTGTCTTAGTATCCACTAGTGGAAATGGAGCAAAATTTAATAAAACTATTTTTCCTTTGTACATTTTTAAAAAGTTGTTTCCTAAAGAGAAAATTCTGAATGGTTTCTTTAAAATCCAGTGGAACTATTAATTCTAGCGATCATAGAATTTTGCACCAGGTTGTTGCTAGTATTAATAGTATTGCTGCCTTTGAGTTCAGATTAAGTTAACCATCAAGGGGTGAGTCAGCGTAAAATTCATCCCTCTGCAGAAAGGTTTTTGTGAGTTTGTGTGTCATTTTGATATTATTTCACTTCTAATTCTTAGTGCTACAGTCCTAAGCAGTAATTTGATATGTGTTGCTCGGTGACTGTATGCAGTTGGGCAAACATTTTACCTCTCTCAAATTTGTGAAGGACCTTTGGAACACTACTGCTTTTCAACAATGGCAGGTCTCTTGTATTCATTGCATATCTCTCAAAACGTGGTGCTTACCTTTAAGTCCCAGCTGCTAAACGAGGATTTTCAAAAAATTGTTGGGTCCTACAGACTGCAAGAAGTCTGAAGACATGAGCAAATGTATGCCAAGTTTCAAAACTCTGTAATAAAACCAGCAAAGAAAGTGAAAAGGCTTTAAGTCCTTGGCATGGGATAGGAATCTCTACAAATACTTGGAGGTTGGTTGTGTGAAAATTCTGGGGCTCTGGAAGAGGTGTGTAATGTGAAAACTGTACAATTTCATTTTGTATATTTCCCTTTTCCTCTTCTCTTTCCCAGTAAAAGTCTAGCAGTTTTAGAGTCACCCTGAAATGATGTAGCAATGAAATAAATCATTACTATATTGCTTCAAGCAGTGCTTGGAATACTTGGAAGAACTGGGTACAAGAAACATGCAAAAAACCCCATCTACTTTTGCTACTATGGTGTTCCTTATTTTGATTAGGAGGAGAAAAACAGGATCTTCTTGTTCTGTCATTTTAGCCATTAATAGTTGAGATTGTACTACCTTTTCTCCGTAGGCTTGGTTGGTCCTGAGGACAATATAACCCCCAATATTTATACAGATTTTAAAATTCAGTTGTTTCATGCTGTTTGCTTTTGATGAATGTTTTAGCAAAGGAATTTTACAGGAGTGTTCATGGCAGAATACAATTTAAGTTTATACTTGAGAGGAGGGTATTTGGAGAACTCTTATGGTTATAAGAATAATGTTCAGGCAAACACTGAACAAAGTCTAATACATGGCTTAATTAGTTTCACAGACTAAATTCTGAATAATAAACATTCACAATGGGATTGAGCTACAAAAGAGGAACTGTTTGCAGAAATTATTCAGCAAACAGTTGTAATGAATAATAAATATGAGAAAATGGTGATCCACTCATAGACATTTCATTAGTAAGTAAAAAAGGCAAAAAAATCTGAAGTAAATTATGAATGGCAAGTAAATTATTAATAATTTCCACAAATTTACTGTTGCAATCATGTGCTGACTTTGATTTTGTGTAGGTAGGTGATTTCTTCTCACTGGTTTTGAGTTATTTTAATATGACAGGTTCTGAGTGCAGATACTGCTCACGAGAGTAATAAACTCTAGTAAATCTTAAATCCTAACTGTCATATTGCTCTAAAGGCATTTATCTAAAATAAGTGAAAAGGTGTATTTGCCTTCAAGTGTATAAAAGTGCTGGTTGACGGTGCTGGACCCTTTATGTATCTGAAGGCAAGCATGTCCCCAGGTGTGTGCTGGGTCCTGGACTGGGTTGCACACAGGTAGCTGGGACAGGCTGGGTGGTCACAGCTACTGAATGAGAAGAGCATGGCGCAAGTTCTCATTTTTGAAGTACCACGTAAAGTGAGGTACCAGTTTCTGGTAGTAAAAGCTGCACTGTGCTTTAACAAGAGGGGTTTACAGCTCCCATTTTCACAGCATATCACAGTAGTTGAAGTTGGAAGGCATCTCTGGAGGTAAGCTGGTCCAACCTCAGGGCCACCTAGAGCTGTTTGCCATGACCACATCCAGATTGGTTTTGGCTGTTTCTGAGGGTGGAAGGTGTGCTTTCAGTGCAGTTGGGCTTTCATGCCAAAAGAGTGAATGCTACTGCTGGATTACCATCCTTGGTGGATCCCTAACCATCATAAGTGGTTATATCCTACTTACATGCTACACAGTGAATACAGTGATATTTATCGGCTGAGAATCATTCAAGGGAAAATGGAACTTGAGTGTCATGGGAAGTTACTTTAGACTTTCTTGGCTTTTAATCAGTTACTTGGGAATGGAATGAGTACACACTTGTGGTCCAATGATTTCTCATTATTTATAAAGTTTTTGTGAGAGATCATTCTGAAAATATTTATTACGCTAAAACACACTTTTAAGCAGAACAGAACAATTATATTACTTGAGTCACACGCTGCACATAAATAAATAAAAATGATGGGTTTTTTTCCATGGCAATGTTTATCAGTAAAAATTATTTCTAAAATGTCTTACTGGAATAAACTATTCAGGAACTGGAGTTCTACAAAAATGAACAAATAGTAAAATAACGTTCTTTGGGAAATTCACAGGACTTATAGTTTGTGAATCCATAAATTCATCTATGATTATCAATAACTGCTCGATTTCTGTACTTTTCCCACATTTTTATACACAATAAAGCCAAAATGCAGTTTTGAGATGATACTTCTTCCCACAAGATACAAGGAGATATACTGTTTTTTTAACTGACTGTGTTACTTTCAGATCCCAGTTTGTATACCATTGAGAGTAAAATGTGTTATTAACCATACATCTGTATCACACATTTAGAGAGAATGATAAATGATAGTCTACTACATGTCCTTGAGAACTATTTTTTTCTCAACTTCCAGAAGCATTTATCACATTCCAGTCCCTGAAAAGCTTTTCTGAAAGGTTTACTTTCTTATGCTTTTTGTATCTTCCTATCCTTTTTAAGATAGTTTAGATTTCTAGATTAATGTGTTCCATGTCTAAGCGTTGGATTTCATGTCTCTACCATGTTTAAGAAGGAAATAGCAGTATTACTTGAGATATTAGTGTGCATTCTCGCTACTGTTATGCTTGTGAATATTATGCTAGGGCTGGATAAATTTGGTGTTTAATAGGAAGGATACATGTTGTTATTAGTAAATTGCAATTCTATCCCTGAAAAATATTGTTCCATTATTTTTCATCTCTTGAAATGGACTGTGATCAAAATTCCTTTTTTCTAATGGAAAATCTTGTGCATGAAAACCTACTACTTGTAATGTTCATTACAAGACTAGGTTCTGAAATGTACGTAGAATGCGTGAAGGGGCACGTGAAAACTCTGCTTTTAAACATGCATGACCAGGAAAAAAAAAGGGCTTCAATTTAATGTATTCCTGGACCCACTCCTCTGTAAGGAGCATGAGAAGCAATCATCTCTTTTGACTGCAACAAAGAATGAGATAAAAGCTTTTCAATTCTGGGTAACAGAAACTGATGTCTAGACTGCCTGGCAAGTTTTCTCTTCTTATCTGCTAATTCCCAAATGCTGATCTTTTCACTGTTGAACTACAACGTTTTTACACAGAACAGAAAGAAGGTGGATGAAATTAACACCATTTTTGCCTCCACTCACAACTTTATCTGTTGGTGTTTTTTCAGAAGATTTTAAGATAACGTCTAAAAATTTCCGGCACTGATCTTGGCAGTTAGAGAACTGTTTGACACACTCATCCTTGCTTCTGAATAAATGGAACAGTTTACCCACCTTTGCAGATAATAGTAAGCATTACGGAAGACCAGGAGTGGGACAGCTTCCCATACAGATGACCAAAATGCAAGTTATATTGACATGTAAAGTTATAGAAAAATTGTATGATCTCTTAATTTTAGATATTGCTAATTACCTGTGTTTCTGTTATGTCTCTGTACATAAGACCCTAATAGCAGTTATTTGCCAAGTGAAGTGGTGATGTTGCTCCCAATGTTATTTAGTCATTTTAGCCAATGAAACTGTAAAAATGTATGATGATTTAAAGTTTGGAAAAGGTTTCCAGTGGCCTAATTCAAGTTAAATCTAGCCTGATGGATAATGTCAGAAATCAATGAAGAACTTCTTTCATTTTGGAAATATCATACATTGGGCATTTTTAATTGCGGTGTTGTGACATTTAAGTTATTCAGTCTTATGCTTGATACACTGTGTGAAGAGATGGTAAATGGAGCACCTGCATGTTTTAGACTGGGCTAATTTCTGTTTTAACCTTCAGCATGTTGCTGGCTAAGTGGGTAAATGTGCTGACAGTAAACCAGGGAAACTTCCTTGTGAGAAGCTGGTTCTCTTAGCTTCCACTGATGGTCTACTTTTGAATTCTGCTATAATTTTTTTGAAATCATTCAGTTCTCTACATAATGGTTTGATTTTGACAAATTTTCATTAAAACCCCCAACTTCTGGTGCTCTTTCTCTTTTCTTTCTTTGATGAACTTAAAAGGGACAGCACCGTCTAGAGGTAATGCTGCTTTTTACTACCTCTGCTGTAAGCCGGAGTAAATATTTAGGTGGTAGTTGTTTTCATCAGTGCACATCTGACAAGACTTCTTTTTAAACAATTGTCAGAAATATATATTCTGAATATATACCGAAAAGTATAAAATTGCCAGCCAGACAAGGTGTCAATTTGATGAATAATATATGGGATATATTTGACATGTTTTCAAGGTTCCATTAAAAGGAAAAATGCTGGACTTCATAGCATATTATATTTAATGTTATGGCTATGTTCTTATTATATATTTGATCTGATAATTTAATAGCATATCTAATGGAAGTTCTTGGGAACATTTTTCATCCTAACATAATCAATTTTCAGTCTAGCTCTTCATGTTCATGAATGACTGTATTAGATTCCTGCTCTTCAGACTGTGAGAACAGCCAGAGCAGGAACTGTCTTGATACTAGCCTTTAGTTCTGAACCACGTACACAGGATGAGTGTTTAGTTATCTTTTGCAAATAGTTTTGTAATGCAGACCTGATCTCAAAAGGTTACTGTTTTAATTTCTTGCTCTTGCATCTCTCTGCTTTAATTTAAGGCATTTCCATTGGGATGTAGCAGTCAGCTTTTCTCATTTGATATTTACTTTATTTCCGCTGTGATTTAAACCTGCCTACATGTCAATTTTCTTATCTCTTTAGAAAATTCAGTGACTGCTTTTTCTCTTCCACTAAAATGTCTTGTTTCTAGGATTTTTTTTCTCTTGTATAAGTTGGCATGTTTCTAGTGAACTTCTTGGAAGTTTCATTGCTTCTTCAGTCATTAAAAATCTCTTTAAAGTTTGAATGTAGGACTGACTTGTCACAGTTCTTGTGTACTGAGAGATTAGTCAATGCTGAAATGATATTCACTGTAAACTCTCAGATTTCTATTTAGTGCATATCTGGAGAATGTTAAATAAAGGAGAGACATTAGAGTTGCAGTAAATAATATAGTAGCAGTGAAATAACTATAAATGAAGTATAGGCTTCTTTTGTGTCGGAAGGTTAAGCTATAGTATTATCCATTCAGTTTGCTGTAAGAGAAAATGAGCTATTCTAAGATTTCTATGAAACAGTTAAAATAATAATGTTGTTAATCAAAAGATGTCTGAATACTCTGCTTTCTTAAATAGCTGCATACACTGGTTGTGATTTAAAATGGATTTTGTTGTTGCTTGCAGGGTTGGTGCATTGCAGTCGCTGGGAGTTACTCAACATCTAGCAGTTGGCTCATGATACATTTTTTTGTCTTACATTGCTTGTGTTGTCTAATTTGCATTCTTTTTAAACTGACATCTTCCTGTTTTACAGTTTCAAAAATTCCAGTTGATAGGGAAGTACTGACAGAAGTGTAGGTGACAAAACTGCTGAGTTATGGATGCTTTTGCCTTCTGGCCTTTATATTTATCAGCGCACAAGTGACTTTTTAGACCTAATGTTGATTGCTCGCTGGTTCTTACTCAAAAGTAGATTAAAAGGAACTGCCACAGCCAGTGGAACTTAGTAATAAATACTAGTTTTGTTCTGGTGCTGCTGTTATGCTCTTCTATTGGCTCAGTGTGATAATTTCACATCTGATTTATATATTTCCTTTTGACATCACAGTCTGTTTCGTCTCTCATTATGAATTTATTTCAACATGGGATTTGGGCACATGTGTGTTCTCACTTTGTCAAATCAACGTTCTGCACTGCACACTGTCTCTCTGAAATGGCCCTGCAAGCTTAGATTATTTTTGTTTAAGAGAAGAGGCCATGTAGAAAAGGTTTTCTGGAGATGCACAAGTGCCCAAGAGATCACTTGGGCTGTGAAGCCACATTGCTGACCAAAATGTACTATCACCAGTGCTTCAACTAGTAGGCTGCTGATAAAGATCAACAGAACTGTTGTCAGTGGAGGAGACAGGTTACTGGTAATCTTTATCAATCTTCAGACTCGGAAGGAGTGGGGAATAAACTATTGTTTCATAATGGTTATAACATTTTAGTGCTAATCAGTGCAAGTTCCATTTCATTATGAACAGAATCAAGGTAAGAATTCCTGTTCTACTTAGCTATACAGGATTTAGTGGAATCCAGACCATTTCCCTCCTCTTACAGCTGAAGTGAAGTCTCCAAGGCTGTGGAGATTAGTATCTTTTCTCTACTTGCTGAAGGATGAGCCATAATCACATCAGATTTTTTGGGGGGGGGAGGCTGGAAGGGTTTGATTTTGTGGTTTTTACCTTTTTTTTTTTCCCCTTTAAATCTCAGCACCTATATATCCATCAAAGCAGCTTTATGCATTAAGATGCTTGTAAAAACATTTTACAGCAATTCTCTGTGGGCTTCCGCCCCTCTTGTAGTTTTTGCCTCCCCTACATATAGGTCCTTGCCTTATTTATTATTGGTTAAATAATTAAAACTGCTGTACCAAAATACTTCATTGTTGCAAACTGCTAGATGTCATGGTGATGGATTACCAAAAAATGTTTTCAATCGGGTAGTAATAATTTTAAAAATTACAAATGGGCATTAAATGAATAGCTAGCAAAGTTAAAAGATTGTACAGTCAAAGGTCAGAATAATTGTGGTGCTGTGAGTACTTTTCAAAAGGTTAACTCATCCATTTTAACTTCAGTGGCATTTTGGTGGCCTTTTAGAGAAGCAAGCAGGTCTGTACCAGTGCAAGATTAAAATATGCTTGACTTGGATTTTAGAATACTTTGGAAGTAGATCATGAAAGAATTTGTGTATTCAGATTTCCATGTAATTTAACAGCAGTGTCCCTACATATTTCTGAAATTAATTTAACTTTCTTGGCAAGCTTTTCGTGGAAAAGGGAGAAATTGTAATTTTCATAATTGTGACTTGAGATTTATTTTCCACTCAAGGTCAGGCCTTCTGTTCTTTAGGAAACGGGTTTTGGTCTGACAGATGCTAAATCTTGTAATTATGATAAAAATCATTAACTGATTGCTGAACTGGTGCTCCTGATCCTTAAGGAAGCTATTGAGATACATTTTTAAAAATAAAGTAACATGAACAGGTAATCTCAAGCTGGCTTATTAAAAATGTTTGTAGGTGCTTCTGTTTTGGTATCAATTAAATTATAAGCAAATTATCATTTTAAACAATATATGCATTCTAAGAGATCTTAAAACTGTACATATATATCTGTTTATGAAGAACAAAGGAAGCAACAGGACCAAGAAAAGTAAGCCCTTTAAAATATATATATTCTCCTTTCCAGTAGAACAAATGAATTAGGCTTCTATAGATACACAATCCCGGTCTGGAGCGTAGGTAGGCACAAAGAATCTCTATTGTTAAGATAGAAATAATTATCGTGGTTGTGTTGACACTTTTCCTTACTAGGGATATCTTGTGAGAAGGAACAAGTACTGCACCCAGCTGCAGATTTCAATTAGGCCTGAAGGAGAACTAGACAGTTTTCTGAGGTTGCAGAATTTCTTGTAATCTTACTATTGTTTTGGATGATATTTAAGGACCTTTCTAAATTGTCTTTTTGAGCTGTCCTCATTATTTGTGTAATTCTACTTGTGGTCTGCATTGATGTTGCTGATATTGCAAGCGTTGGAATGGATGAGCACTGATTACACATTGAATTCAGTCGGCATGTCACAGTATCAGTGGCAAATAAATTTCAATGCTTGCTGAGACATTTTAATTGGAATTTTGTGTATCATTAAGAACAGCTTTGCTTTTGCTCCTGTTTTTCCTAGCTGATATTATCTCTGCCTATCGTGTCACTAGAGACCCAAAACTGGAAGAGTTTTTCCTGGAAAAAAATTTACACTTACATATTCTTAAGGCACTTTTTGAAAGACTGTTCTTATTCCTTGGATAAATCTCTCTCTATACTGCATGGCAGCAAAAGGCAGAGAGTGCAGCCTGTATAAATCTGCTGTTGGGCACTCTCTGATCTCATTTAGCCCCCTCTGTGGCCTGACAATGGATGAAGTTACAGATCATTGGGAAGCTGAGAATGGTATGAGCTCTTCTGTGTGTCTGATGACTTCTCCCGTTATCTAGCTAGGATTTCAGGGACTGAGTTTGCCTGAGGGGTAAGTGAGTGCAGCATATGGAGGCGTGGAAGCCTCTGCAAACAGAAGAAGTATTCTTTGCTGCTAAACCAATGAATAAGTGAAAACCCTGTATAAGCACCATGGAGCAGGGAATGTACAGAGAGCCTCTTGACTTGAGAAACGTTGGTCTTCCAGCAGATGGGTGAGGTCTCTTATCTAAGTAGCTGTAGCTTACCAAGTCCATCCGCATGAGATGGTGCTGGTGGTGTCCAGTCAGCAAATAGTGAGTCAGGCCTGTTTATCCTGGACAGGAACAACGTGTAAGATAGATATATGTTTCTTGAATTTCATATGCTTGCAGTGTTAGCAGGCAAACTCTCATTTGAATGCTGTCTTTTCTGTGTTGTGCTTCACATTCAGTTAGTGTGTCCCTGAATTTAACCCAGTGTTATATCCAGACTATCCATTAAAATGCATGTCCAAATAGACATGGGTAATAATAGCATAATCCAGTGTTCTGTGAATTGCAGTCACAGCAGCAGAGCAAGACAAGACTTATTGAAGGACAGCAATTGAGTGAGAAAGGAGAATTGAGAGGGGGTGCTGTTAAAGGTGACTCAGATTAAAAGAAGAGTTATTTCTGTAAATGAAAGGCCTAAACTGCATGAGCTGCAGGAGGTTCTATGGTGTACAACACAAAGCATCCACACAACCCTGGCAGGATATCATGCCCAACTCAGATTTAGGAAACACTGCCTTACCCACAAGAGATTGACATCTTAATCAGTTACAACACTAATGAAGAGCAATGATATCCAGCTTCCCAGCACTTCCTCATTCATCCCTTACTCGGGTTCATTATCCAGCTATTTGCATTTCCTCTATATCCTATCATCATCACAAATCCAGCACATGGCAAAGCAAAGTTCTTTTGTCCTTCCTCATGTTTCACTATCAGTTTTTATTTCCAGGTCTGCTACTGGCTGTTTTATCCTTTATTCTGACCTGTCATGACAGGACAGTTTCCATAATATTTTCTTCTCTCCCCTATTATTGAAGCTTTTTTTTTTTCTCGTTGTTCTCACTCGTGTCCTCGCTGACTTCTTGAAGATCAAGGCCTTTTCTAATTCCCCCACACACTTCCCATGTCACACCTGTTTACAACAAGTTTTATTTCCCTTAGTTTTCCTCTCCTGCCTTATTCACTGCTTATAATTTCTCTCTTCTTCCTTCTTCTTTGATTTTAAAATTTTCTTCTAGTCTCTTAAAATGGGCATTCCTAGATCATGGAGGGAGTGGAGCTAGTGGCAGCTCACCTGAAGGGCCTGTGCTCAAGCTGATGCAGCAAGGCACAGCCAGAACAGAGTGTTGTGTAAGCAAGGTACACTTGCATCCAGCTGCCTTAGAGCATGGGCAGAATGAGCCCAGGCTGCCTGGAGGAGACCCAGCCTTCTGTTTCTTGTGTTACCCACACTCAGTAATGTGCTCAGCTCATGACTGTACCTCGCATCAGATGGGCCCAAGCAGGAAGGAGAAAAAGGAAAAAGAAGATTCTTAATCAGTGTTTTGGAAGCATGGCCACATTGATATGACTGTAATGCTTCTGTTCTGCCAGGCAGCTACAATTGCTTTGCACCTTCTTTGCAGCTTTATAAACACCCCTGCATCCCACACAGCAGGTGCTTGGTGCACCACATACCTACTGGCTTCAAGTAGTAACCAGCTGTGACACATCTGGCTATTCCTTGTTAAGGGTCTTAGGTTATCACACTGGAACATAATTTCATGTCATGGTGCAGATTAGTCTGTGATAGAATAATCAGTGTCATTGCCCTTCCTCAAATGACAATTATGAACATTTTCTATTTCATTGTAGCACAAGTCACTTTTTACATTAGCAATCTCAGCTACCTCACAGAAGCATTCTTCTATTTCATCATTTTTCTTTTTTTTTTTTCCAGGGGATAATGCAAAAAATGGTTCTGTGACATTGCCATTCTTGACACCTTTTGAAGGGAGGAATGTAAATGCTAATCTTTACTGTAGGTGGAAATGTGTCTCAGTCTCTTGGTGGAAGGCTAAGTCTCTTGTGTTTGTCGTAGAATATTTGGATATAGCTTGCTCTGGCAATTGCTTAAGAAATTATATAAAGCAAGGATTTGGTCAGTTTATTTTTTATCTGATACACTTATGCAGTATATTTGAAATGCAGATGACAAATGAATACAGCTTTTTTTGGTTTTTTTTTGCTGTGAGCTAAAAGAAGCAGTGAAATAGCTGAAAACGAAACCTATATGAAAAAAAATCACAGCTGTAAGTGAACATCTGAAGGAGAGAACATGTTTAGATTAAATGCTTTTATTCCCAAGAAAATAGAAAGTTATAACTTTTGATATAGGACTGGTGTTTGTTAGAGAAAGCATGCAGGCATGACAGACTGGATTTTAAAAATACTTGCATCCCTCTATTAGCATTTTTCTTTTAAATACTTGCACAGTCACAGAGGGCAGAAGGTGAGGATGACTCACATCTGGGAACTGGAATATGGAGTGGATATGAAGTTGCCCTTCTAAGTGAAATAAGAATTAACAGACAAAAGGAGAGACGCTGCTTTAAAATAGCCATTACTAAGGTGATGTCTGGATGAGGAGGAGATGAGATCAAATGAAGGTAGAGGAGAGAGGTGAAAACTTTGTTCCAACAGTTTGTTTGACATCCAGCTAGTGAGTTGCCCTGTTCAAAGATATATAGGTGTCTGTTCTAGGGAACCTTTGGGCAAGGGGGTTGACAGTCATGAAGCTGACATTTCAATAGTTCTGATTTACTTGCAAAAACAATTAGATGATTTTTATCTTACAATCTAGGTGTAGACAGAGTTAGAATAATTTGTCTGAAACATTTTACTCAGCTTTACTGAGGATCACATCAGTGGGTTTTGTAGTTTGTTGGTACAGATCCTTTCAAAACTTTCCTTTCACCTTGATGTGATTATTTTTTACATTCTTTTATCAAATAATCAGATATATGCCATGTTTTTTATTTCTGAATGTAAAACTCCTTATCCATGTTAATCATGAATTTTAGCCTTGACTCCCTAGTTAAATCTGTTTCTTGAAAGACTGCTAGCATTAAAACTTATTAGAGCATATTGTAAAAATAGAGATTAGTGAAATTAGATGGTGCTTTGAATGTGTTACATATTTTCAGAAATCCTAGTTGGCCTAACAGCATATGTTGTGCTACTGGTTAATTATAGTCATGGAACTATAGCTATCATGGAGATAGTATTTAGGGTTGAGGAATATTCAGCTTTCCAGCACTTAAAATCTTCCTGTCTGTAAATATTACTCTGAATGTCTTAATTTTCCATCTTTCTCCTCAAAATCAAGGTTCTTTGTGGTTTTAGGGCCGCTGAAGTCTTCTTTACTATATCTGTTTCCCTCAACACAAATAGCCAAAATTCACTTCTCCTCATTCTGTTCCCTACATATACTTCCAGATATTGTATTTGGCTCTCAGATAAAAGAAAACAGATTTTACAGAAGAACAAGGGATTCTTTTATGCATCTGAAGAAATGTACTTTAGTATAAAAGGTGGAAAATTTAGCATAGTGCTCAGAGAGGTAGGTTAGGCCAATTATTCAACGGATAGACAGTCTAAGTGACAGAATGGTCTTTCTGTGACCATGTGGCTCTGTTAAATTGAATGTTTGGAACACAGCTTCAAATAACTGTGTACCTGCTGAGGCTGGTTTAGAATGACATATGAAAAGTTCTACATCTTAATGCAGAATTCCAGGCAATGAGCAAATGGAGATGATCTATAGAGACAAATTATTTCTTCAGCTCTCAAGTCCTAACTGTCCAGTTAGAAAAGCCAAGATATCACTACAGTTGCATCCCAGAAAAGGTGTCTTAATGAGATATTCTGCAGGGCCATCCTGTTCAATCTTTTTTTCTGGAGGACCCTGAATGCAAAGGAATTCTAAAATAGCTCTGAATTCTAATTCTCTAATTCTAAAACAGTTTCCTTCAGTACAAGGTCTGCCTTACACTGCTGGAGCTTGTAAGGAGGCCAAGATGTCATTAATTACTGACTTATTTATGATCTACAAGGAGCCTTTACACATTAATTGCCAAGTGTATGTAAACTCTTATTTAGCTCTCAGCAAATTCTATCAGGATCCTCCAGCTGACTGTGTTGTTGGATTTTTAGGAGTTGGATTTGTTAATTCTGCCTTTCTAGAGACAAAAAATGAATGCTATTCAAAGATACAGAACGAGCTGCTCTATGATCACCATTTTTGTATTGAAGTAGTTAGTTGGCATCTCCTGCCTCCGTTCTTCTCAGAGTTAATCAGTCCCATACAAGTTACAGTTCACTGGTCCTTCAATTCTCTGCCCATTTAAGCACAAGAAACTCTTATAAAGATGAGCAGTCCTTGTGCTTCATTTTCACAAATGACCTGCAGCCACACTAACTCGACAGTGTTGGCATTTAGGAGCTCAGCAGAGTTGGTCCCTCTGGGCTGAAGGATGATTGTGGCTGGTGAGGGACTTTTGAGAGACTCTCCCATTGCAGGAAGGTTCAGCTTCTGGCAGGGATATGATTCACCCTCAGAAGTAGTGGCAGTTTTTGAGGTTAATTGTGTTTAATTGGATCTGACTCTGCATTTTCAGATGAAGCAAATAATATGTTCATATGAATTTGCTATCAAACTTCAAATTCTTGGTTTAAAAAGCCAAAGAAATTGCATGAGACAGTCCTGTGTTGTAATTACTGCTGTCATTTAAGTAGAGTAAGGAAATTAAATTCCTATTTCACAGATAAGTTTTGGGTTTTTTTAACAGAAACTTGGCCATAATGTATATATAAATTTAACTCATAGCAGAAATAGAAGAGCTTGAAGACATTTTTAGACATAAAAGAAAGCTTATCGGAAACATGAAGACACAATATTAAAATATATCATAAGAAGATAAGAACAAGAAATTTGACAAAGGACAAAATTGTTGCTTTTTTTTCAAATACACCGACTTTGGAAAAAAGGAGTGTATTGAGCTATAATACCTGTGTGTATAAGAATTCATGCAGTCAGACATATGAATTACTTTTGCCTTCCCCAGTAAATACATTTTTATGAACTGCTACCATGGAAGGTAGGGGTAGAACTCTGCTCAGCTTTAACGGCAGTGAATCAGACTGTAGTTGTACTTCATAAATATTTTCCAACTGCAGGCATTAGAATCAGGGATGTATGTTTATAGTGAATTATTTCTGTATCATCGTAGCCTCAGAACTCAGTTTAGCCTTCTCTTGAAGCATTTGATAATTATTTTCACTATTTCCTCATCTGAAGCTTTAAGGAACATGTTTTCAAAGGATAAAGTCAGTGGAACTTCCAACACTTGTAGCTGCCTGCCAGTTCCACACAAGCAGGCCCTCCTGCATGTGGTAAATAACTGTTTTGCACAGCTGAAGGCTGTTGGAAAGGAGTCACTTGCACCTTCCTCTGTAGGAGAAAAAACACTTATGGAAATAGTAAGCCCATGGCAAGTCCGACTGCTGTAGGAAGGGGAACAGTAAACGTATGGGAAAGGGCTATAGAAACCTGGACTGCAATACTTTCAAGAGTCTGTTTTACTATCTAAGTATTAAAAGAAAATACCAATTAAAATTAAGGCTTGAAATGTGTACCCTTGCTGTACACAAGTCTAGCCTTTTCCAGTCTGTTTCCTTGTATTGTTCATGTCCCTTTCAAACAGGGAAATCTCGTATTATGTTCATCATCTACGACTAGAATAGTTGAGCGGGGTCAAAGTGAGTTTGTTTTCTGCAAGCACTCAATAGCACTTAGTGTATCTTATGTCCAGTTTTTCTCTATGGTGGTAGAAAATTGTAAAATTTTGCATGGGGACTAGTATTTGCCAAAAAAATGCTTTTCTTGCACAATATTCTCTCTGAATTCTCTCGATAAATGTGTGTTACCTCAACACATGCAAAACCCAGTCTTTGTGTGTTACCATGGCATCTTCACTACTTGAAAGTGTTTGTGGTGGTTATGTTTTATCTGTGGCAATGCAGAAGGTGAAGTTTCAGGAAGAGAGAGTGTATTTTGTAAAAAAGTAACTGATATGGCTGGGTGAAATAGATGTGCTTTTGGGAACATAAGGCTGACAGGCTGCCATAGCCTTTGTACGAAGCAAAATCAGCCTCATAATGTCCATTATGTAATTCAGCTACCATGACGAGAAAACAGACTTACTTCAAGTTTTTTATCCATAATTAGGATTCAGTGAAGAGTATTGTGAGCCTACTCCAAGTAATTACAATTATTTTTTTACCCAGACCTGTAATTTTGTTTCACACTGTACATGCCACAGGGGTTTGGCACCTACCTCAATGGTACCATTCTTTTGCTACGGCACAAATTACAGTAAATTTTACATTTGCAGGTCAGTGCAAGGTAGAGATGGAATTTCTTTTCTATCCACAGTTAATCATCCTCCTTTAAAAATTGCATTGTTGATTTTTACACACCAAAGATGTTTTATTGCTATCTCCCAGTCATGTGGATAGTTAAGGCAATTCATCAACACTGTGCTTATGCACTCTTTCAAATTAAGCAATCTGTTACATTAATTTTCTTGCAGAACAGGAAAAATGTCAGATTGTATTTTCAAAACTTTGCAAATTATTCTAGGATCCAAATGTAAAAAACATTTATGATCACAGTGGAAGAATAAGTTTTGAAAAGCAAGCAGAACTTAAAAAATGTTGCAGCTGGATATTTCTGTTATAGTTCTGGAATATAACTAATGCACTGATTTTGGACATGTAGGAGCCCAAATAGAAATCAGAGTTATAATTGTAAAACATAAAATATTGCAGGGAAATTTCCCGAAGCCTTATATAGTGGTAGAATGAAATCTTGAATTCTCATTTTAGTTCAATACTTGCTCAAAGTGCATTCAAAAATTGGAATATTTTTCTGACCCATGTTCAAAAGCCATAGCAACAACAGCCCACCAACTGAAGCCTCTTGATGTGGGCATTTATATTTCTCAGAAAAATTTGCTGTTCTCTGGTAGAGATTCAAATACACAAAGCCAAAATAGGCTTTGGAATATTTCTCTTCCTTCTCTCCTGTCCCTAGAGTTACTACAATTAATAGGCAGACCTTAGTTGAAATCTTTTGGTGTTTCCCCTTAATTTTCATTACTTATATTAGTGTGTTTTCCTGGTTATGATTTTATCTATTCCTGCCACTGATGTAGACACTGTATCGTCATCAGTATTAGGCACGGATATTTTATAACAGAGATATTGCACAGAAAGATATGTGAAATCCAATTACTGGCATGACCATCTCCCATGAAAGCACTGTTTTCTATAATGCTTATTTTCAGATGATTTTGTACAGTGCTTATTTCTGCACGGGCATTTTCTACTGAAAAACAATAATTTATAATTTGGTACCAAAATAACTATGATTTTCAAAAAGGATGAAGACCACAGCTCAACCATTCATTCATTTATCCATCCTGCACAGGAGTTTGTGACATTCCCTGAAGCTGGAGCAGCTGTAGTAAATTTTGCCAACTACATAGAGACTCATGCTGCTCTCTTGACTCAAAAATTTGTAAAAGCATGTGATTTTCATAGAATGCACTAGTTAAAATTTAGCTGCTTATTTCTTTTTCTTTGAAAAGATTGATAAGATTTAGCATTTAATTTTGCTTGTTGTTTTCCTATACTTTGTGCTGTAACACCAGTGGAAAACTGCGAAATAGCTATTAGTGGGTAGAATAGACCCCATTAATAGGAAAAAACCTAAACATTTGTACCATGAGCATGAAACTGAATCAGTATACCCCGTCTTAATAAGTAGGATGCAATGCTTTACTTCTTGTGACATTCAGAGAGGTTTTTACCTGCAGCAAACAGCCTGCTCTTCTATGCTTGGATACTTGATCTGAAACATCTGTCCTACTAAAACACTAGACCAGATATGCGACGTTGCCATAGAATTCTGTTTAATAATGGAGTAAAATTAATTGCTGTAAGAATTCAGATTTTTTTTTCGAAGGCCAAGCCATCTCAAGAAATGTGTGACTCCACAGTTACAAGAAATGATGAAAATTATAGTGTTATATACACCTGACTTAATATACTTGTTTTTTTAGAGGCAGAAGGTAATTGAAATGGTTTTAGCATTGTTTTACACCTCTACGCAGTGGAACTTGCTGCAAAAATCCTCAAGAGAGCTGATGCATTCATATATTTTTCCTTGGTCCTGCATGGAGATTCCAGTTCAAACCCTGAAGCCAGTTGCTCTTCAGCAAGGCTAATTATTTCAGACCAAGCTATGCATCTTCCACTTTTGGAACCAGATGAGCAGCTAGCTGAGATTTCTTTGCCTGTAGTCTGTGATAAGGAGTGTGTATGCTTGTTATCCTGGAAAGAATCTTCAGCTTCTCCTCAATCTTGTCACTCAGTTCTGCCTTGAGGAATACAACACTGGGTTGTATTCCAGAGGCTTATTTAGTAGTGTCACTAAATTTTTGTTTAATGGCAGATTTTTGAAAAAAAGTTGAAGATATTTCAACCTGTAAGTTCATATTAAAAATGCTAATGTCTATAAAGAAGTAGGAGATATGTACATGCAAATACTTTCTTTTGTACCCTGGTTCTTTCTTATTTTGGTCCATCAACACTATTGCACTTCTGAAAAAAAAAAAAAAATTATGCCAGCTCTTTAACCCCTCTTTCTGTAGTCAAAGGCATCAGGTAAGTGTAAGATGACCAATTTTACATACTTTGCTACATCTTATTTAATTTACATGGGCAGTTAGACATATCAGTGTGTGAGAAGGCCACCTTCTTTTAGAACAGTTTCTTAGGAGGGGATGCTGTTTCATAAATTGCCTGCAGTTGAGGCAGCCATGGGTGAAATGGCCTTTCTTATGAAATGTCACAAGATTTAATGTCACAGTATAATTGGGATGTGGAGGGATAACTGAGGGAGGCTCAACATGTCTTTTTCTGCTAACACATTATTAATTTACAGGAGTGTTAAAATATGTCTTATATAGGCCCTTTCTATTGAAAATTGTTGGCTTATGGGAAAAAAATCCCAATCTATTTTATTGCAGAGCTCATGAACAACAATTATGGACTTCTTCACAGAGAATTAAATTTGTAAGTAAAGCATACAGCAGAATGGGGCACGACAAGGAATTTATGAAACATATAGCCTTATATATATTTTTTTAAAGCAGCAAAAACCGGCATATATAGCACCCAAACACCATAAAGGAGGTAACAACTGAAAACTGATTTCCTTTGGAAGTCTCAGCATTTAACCCTCATTTGAGAATTTTCTTTCAGTAATTTGATGTGATTTAATTTAACAAATAGTTTATTGATATAATGAATTCCTAGAGAGGTATTAGTTAAATACAACTAACCAATTTGCTGATGAAGACTTTTCTGTCTGAATAAAAAAGCAGTGTAGAACATTAGAAACACTGTTGTGTCTTGAAATGTTAGATTTTTCCATTGCTTTTCAAGTAAAATACAATACCAATAGAGAAGCCTTTTGCAGATATCGTTATATTTCTGTGGGTTACCTTTTGAAATATAAAAAAAAAATTATGGCAAGGGTTATAGCATAGAATCATGGACTTAGGTTGGAAAAGTCCTCTAAGATTGTCAAGTCCAGCCATTAACCCAGCACTGCCAAGTCCACCAATAATCTCTGTCCCAAAGAGCATCTACATGTCTACCTTGACATTTCTGGGGAAGCACTGTCTTACATCATACAGCTTTTGCCATTAAGAATCATTTTGAAATAAAGTTGGAAAAAACCCCAATTTCCCCATATCTCTTTGTTACTGTTTCTCATTTGAAAAAAATATAGGCAAGCAGTTAAAGTACATTTATTTTATTTTCTCTTAGAAAACATTCTTACCAAAGAACGACTTTGCAACACAAATGCTATATTTCTGCACTAAAAGTCAGAAATGTTTCTAACCAGAAATATTTTGTGACGAAATTATACTCACTAAAGAAAAGAAAACAACTACTATCACTGAAAATTTGAATGCCACTTTTCTGTAATTCAGAGAGACACAAAGTCTGTGTGCATTGTGAGTTTCTTTCTTGGTGGGAATATATGAAGGTTTTCATAGCCAATAATTTGAAGTACTTAGAAAGCTAAATCTTTATAAATGTTCTAGTAAAGCAAGTCCTATGATTTAAGAGTAGAGACAAATTTTAAATGAAAAATAAAAGAAGGTTAACCAAGCAATATATTCTGTCTTCTTCCCTTCAAAGAAATAAAAGAAACAAAGGGTGCCTATACTGATAATAAAATGATAATAGACGGTAAAAATGTTTAGAATTTGATGCAAATTCACTCACTTCCCAGTTCTTTTTGCCCATTTAACCATTCTCTCATCAATTATGTTCTGCATAATTTATCACATTACCTTAATCTATATTCACACTCTGAATTTACAAAATGTCTTAGTCATGAAGAATGGCTGAAATAAATTGTTGAGTACTGCTTTGTCTAAAATAGCTGCATGAAATAAAATATGAAAAAATAGGTCCATCTGATAGTATTTACAGGAGAGGTTTATCATGAGGAGATCCTTCTTACGAAGTAAATGTTTGTATTAAAGGACTTTTCTAAATCTTGCTTCCAAGAGGAAATAATCAGAGACCACCAGCCAATTTGATAGCACTTAACTCTATGCTTTTTAATATGGAATCAATTCAAATGTATTCAGCCCTCCAAGGAAGTGGGATGCCAGGCAGAGCATGTAGGTAGGAGAATTCTAGAAGCTAATGTGTTATTCTATTGAACTGTAGTTCAGCTTCCCCATCTGTCAGTTTTTTATAGGCTGAAAGAACTGAATTCAGCCAACCTTAAATGACTAATTTCAAAGTGGTGATTCTAAGTAATGCACATTTAACAGGTATTCTGTCTTTCTTGTTGAACTGCCAGACAGCAGCCCAAAGTTTACACATACTTTGCTTAGGATGCCTATTCCTGCAAAAAAGTAGCTGAAGGGAAATCACCTCTGTAAGACATGTTCCACTGATGTAGGTCACTCTGAAATATTGCATAGTTGAAACTCAAAAGTGTAACTCCCTACAAAAGAACCATATGGCAAACTCAGTTGTTTCCAGGTACTCATAAATTACTGTGCAGTTCTCCTTCTGGTATTTGGGCCTTAGTATTAGAGAAGATGAAGAATTTTGCTTCAAAAAATGGAAATATATTAAAAATCAGCTCTTTTGTTCTAGCTGGCTAGAAAATTCCTTAAAAATTACAGGCCAGCTTGTGTCCTTGTGAATTTAACTGGAAGAACCCTCATCAAAGTCAAATCCCAATGAATTATAGACGAGGTTCAAGTAGTTTTGTTTGTTTGTTTTTGTGGTGTTTTGTTTTGTTCGGTTTTTTTTTGTTTTGTTTTTGTTTTTTTGTTTTAATAATGGAACAGTAGAAATACTTAATCCAACTTATTTGTTCTAAAAAAGAGAGGAAGAAGAGCTCAAGGTGCATTTTTTCCTACAGGAAAGAAAAATGTGGCAAAGTATCTCAGCAGCAGCTCTTCTGTGAAATAAGGGAGACGAAGTGAGAGTTGTTCTCAGAATTAAATTACTGCTAATTAAGCTCCCTATCTAGCATGAGAAAAAAAGCCTTTTATTCCCCTGGGTTCTTATCTCTATTGATAGTCATATAAATCATAAGATGAAATCTGCTCTTGTAGAAACAATTTGTAACTGACACAAGAATATCAGGTAAATTTAACAAAGCTGACAAAAAAATCTGGCAAAAATAATTTCTTGAAAGTTGCACTAGTTCTGTGTCTGAAAAAGCATCTGTAACTTCTTTTGTTTGGGATGGGTCTTTTTCTTTTGTTTGTATGATGACATAGCTGCAGTTGCCTGCAGAATTATAAAGGCTTTAAGTGGCCATCACCAGTTTCCAAAATTTAAAGTACCTCTTAGAGGTCATTCTCAATATTACTTTGGGAAGCAGATATGAAAAGTGGGAATAGTATGCCTCAAAAAGCTTATTAAAAGAAGACTTCCAATTTGTATGAATTAAATCCTAGTTTTTCTCAAAACATCACATTTGCTCAGAACTAAAAAAATCTGAAACATTTCTGGATCTCCTGGGGCAACCTGCCAGGAGTCCAGACAGTGATCCTATCAATGTGACTTCCATTCAGTGAAAATTAATAAAATCCAAAACACTTCATGAAGATACTTCTGGTTTATGAAAACAGATCTTGAAATAATCTTTTCACAGGAATACTTCCAAACAGCTCTGTTTATCATGGTTTCCAAGATATCTGGGCATACTCTGCTTAATGCACATAGGCGTCAGCCATATCTCTAGTAAAAATGGTGAAACCACAATTGTTCTCTTTAGTGTTTGCATGTAAATACGAGCTATTGAGCTAAGTCTGGGTGAATGATGACCATGTTGTCTTTAACTTTCCAGGATGAATGAATTCAAGTGTTACATTCCTAGCGCTGACAGTGTTCCAAGACTGGTTAGTTGTCTCTCTCCAAGATTCAGTTTCAGGTGAAGGCAAGCAAAATTCAGATGAGTGATTGATTAATTACTGACCCAGTTGAAGTTGTAGGTACAGCCTCCTGTAGGAGTGTATAAATAGTTTTTCCATGAGAGGAGAGGGCATGCTTGCCAGTGTTTGGTGTAAAGAAATTGTTCTGGTCATTGATACAATCACTGAACATCAAGTCAAGTACCACCTGCAATAAAAGTCAAGTCTACAACTCCCTTTCTCATTTGCCAAGGAAGTAATTTGACCTGTTTAAATATGTGTGTGTTTTGAGTCCATGTTCTTCTAGGCTAAAGCCACAAAATTCAATTTCACTCTTTAAGAGACTGAACTGCAAGTGCACTAATTAATTAACTATTAGCAACTGATGTATGTTGGAGTGCTGGAGAGGAAACTTCAGAGTATAGAACAATTACCTCCTGCTAGGACAGCTCAGAAAAGCTTTTGTCTGCTTATTAAACATAAGTTATAGAAAGTAAGGACGAATCAGAGAAAGCGTATGTGTGAAACCCATGCACCTGACAAGCATAGCAATGATGTTAATATAGAAGCTGTGAGACAGACATCTGTTGAAAACTTCTTAGTATGATTTGTGTGGTCTTTCCTACTGTGAAATCATAGCAAATGCTGATGACCGTTCTATTTAAAATTGTAGCCAAACTCTTTTTGATGTTTTTGGGGTTTTTTTTCATGTGTAAGGCAGAAGTAGGGGAAAGAGAATTTTTTACACTGACAGTGTAGGCTAAAAGAATCTTGCTCCTTCTGATGTTCAGGAATGAAGCTACAAACTGTAAGCATAAACATAGCAGCAGTAAAATGTAAGTCTTTCATTTCTTCTATTAGATCAAATTCTCCAGCATTATATTCATTACTATACTTACCGTTAGTAAAAAAGCAGAAAACCCACAAATTCTAAAAATGCATAGGTTTTAGAGTAAAGGTTAAAGATGGCCTTTATCTCTGATGTTACAGTCTTCCAGAGCACAGTACATGTGGGGGAAATTTATTCCCACTTCACTCCATAGTAATATAATTAGTTTTCCGGATAGAGCCACTAGAATATACAACATTCTCTGAAAAGATGGAGTAGCTAATGGTTTAGTGAGAGCTTTTCTAGCAGATGTTTTGTCTGAGTTTATAAAACGAACTCAGACAACCTCAATTTCATTTGAACAAAAGAGTATTTGTGTGGCCTATTCCACTCTTCTCCTTCCAGCTTATGTTCTACTTGCCTTTGCTGTGCTTAATACTTACAGATGCTATTCAGAGTAAAAAAAAAAAAAAAGAAAACCCAAACAATCCTTCAACGCAGAAAACATGGGTTTCAACTTCTAAATTTTTGCATACATGTTCTAATGAGTTTTATGCTGTTGAATATATGCATATTTGAATTATCCTGTGGCCCAAGGCATACTAAAACTGCTGTGTACTTGAGAAGGAGCAAGGCACACAGAAGCTGGAACCTACACCCTGGAGTTTACTTTAAGGAAATACCTAGTTCCCTTATGTGTTTATAAAATACTACATTTTGAAAATAGTAATTGAATTACCAATATGGATTATATGACGTTACCAGAAATTCTTAAGTCAAAAAAAAATGAAGGCCCATCTGATAAATTAAGTGTTGGATATGGGACATATGTTATAGGACTCTTTGTTGATATTATCTAAGCTGGGAGTTACTGACCAGTGAAAATGATTTGTCTGAATAAGACATTAGAATTGTATCTACAGGCATTACAATCCCTGAATTTGTGTTTTACAATAGAAAGATTAAAGTTTCATTAAATTGGATCAAAGAGTAGAACTGAATTGCTTTTTTGAACTCCCTTGTCCTTTTCCATTGGATTACTGATATATGGGCCGTGTACTTTGTTCTTCTCAGTCATGATGTTTTGCGTCATAATTGTGAATTTAATTTAAAGGCTTCTTTTTTTTTTTTTATTAAATTTCATTTTCCAAAAACATTGGGAATCGAAAAGAAATTATAAGAAAAACAACTGGTCTAAAAATCCACCTAATCTGCACTTAGCCAAAATTTACTTTGGGAATTGCAAAGCTGGTTAGTTTTTTATTTTAGTCCCAACTTATTCTGCTCTTGGTTTCACCTAGTCTATACAGTCCCTGCCACAGTAGAACAAATGCTAATTAGATCTGTGAAGAGCTAATATACAACAAATAACTAAGAGTAGTATCATGAAAGCATAAGAAAAATATTTCTGAACAGATGGTCTGAAGGCCACAAGTAAAGTAAGTTAGAGAGGTTTTACTTATTATCTGTATAATCAACCAAACTTTCATATTATGATTTTTCCAATGAAACCAACGAGTACATCTTTGGAGGTTCCCCTATCACCAGCAGTAATTTTCTGCTTTTACAAACCTGCATAAACTAATCAAATAGTAATAAGAAAGGTCTTGATTCTGTTCTCATTGTCTTCATTCTGAGTTTAGCAATGACTTGGAAATGATCACTGCTGTATGGAGAATTTTTACATAAAATAGAATGTGTAATGGGTGGCAGTTTTGACTTGGAATTTTGCTAGAATTATTGTAGTCATGTTTACTGTCGACTCTTTCTGTAATTTAGTTTGCTAAAATAATTCAATGCTTTGTGAGATAGGTTCTCCTCTTCCCTTGTATTACAGTAGGAATAATTCCTTATTTGGAAGAGAATTACAAGACTGAATTAGTAGACTATTCTTTATTTGAGAGATACGTTAGATAATTTGTCTAAGTGTAAACTAGAAAAGTAAAATTATCAGTAGATTTTAAGAGCATGTTGAAATAAGAGACAAAGCAGAAGAAACATTTATTTATAGTATTCTCATACAATTGGTATTCTCTGCATCAGAAAATTGAAGTCAAGGAGAGTCCTAGGCAAAAGCACTTATGCAAGTGAAATCAGTAGGTGCCTTCCTAATTAAGTTAACTTTATAAGCTCTTTCTCCACTTTGTTCCTTTTTCCACTTTTTAAACTTTATTGAGTGATCTGTGACTTAGATCCTGACAATATAAAATGCACTGGCTTCCTGAGTGGCAGAATTTTTATTAGTATACTTACTTTTTGAAAATTTATCTTACAAGTATGTTAAACTTCAGAGTCTGCTGCTTTCTCAGTTAAGAAACTTTAAAAATGGTTCTATTAAGTTTTATGTTGTCACATAAAAAATTATACCCTTTCCAGTCTCTCACCTCAAACTCTATGCACCATTTTGTCCTGATGCAGACAACATTTTCAGTCAACTTTATTTTACATAGCTCTTTCTCTGTCATGGGCTTCTCTCTGCCAGTCATGATTCCTTCTCCCTTCCTATTGTGGTGCTTTGTGGGTTTTTCTAGTTTTCTTCCCCCTCTTCAGACTGCAGGAAGTTTTTCTTACTGGAGAAAAGGCCAAAGGTGAGGATACTACTCAAGTTTGGAGGTGATTCTCCAAAAACCTGTATCTTCTCCTTTACTGAAGATTTCCCCTGCTCTCTTCCTACCATTCTGGGGGATGACCAGATGAGAGAGTTATTGCCTGCTGTGTACAGCCCAGCCAGCTGTAGCAGGACACTTGCAGCTGGGTGGCCGTGCCAGGTGTCATTCCAGCTGGTGCTTGATACCAAGGAGCATGACCTGCTTTTGCATCCCTTAAACATTGCATCTTGCCCATCGAATACTGGGACAAAACCAATGTAACTGTCATTAAAAGCCATCTTAAAAACCAACTGATAAAGACCAAAGCACTCTGTACTTTTAAAGAAATGTTAACATGTAATTGAGTAATTTTAATGAGTATAGATATTGTAATTGTCCCGATATACGTACATGTAATGAGAGCGATTACCATGCAACAATAAACCATCACTGCTATTATAAAACCATAAAATGTTATTCAATATACTATAAAATTCAAAATCTAATTGAATGTGCTAGTTTAGCATAATTCCCACAAGCCATCATTCTTTAATATTGTGAAATGAATGGGGGGGTTGTGGAGCTATTAATTGTTACTGACAAGCAATAACCACGGGAATGAAACTCCAATTATCAGCAACCATTAATCACAATTACTGTCATCTGCAATGTCAAAAGAAAAAATTCTAAACAGCTTAAAGAAATTTATATCTCTTATGTTTTAACTCACTTTATAGAAATCAGATGATCTTTTGCTAGGATAAGCAGGGAATTACAAAAAGGTATTTTCAGTCCTGCTCAGTCTCGTATTTTCCATTTTAAAAAACCACTCCCACTTTATTGCATTTTGATGGAGGCTCAGATGCCGTGCAGGTTTATTTCTATATAGTTATGTATGATTTATACTATAATTGTTGCTAGCATCATGTTATTGCAGTAACTGGCTTTAAAAATAAGAAATTATAGAGATCATCTGAGCATGCAGTTCACTAGTCTGTTCCAGGAGAGCAATTAATGTCGCTTTTAGGATGCAGCTTGATCAGGTGTAGTGTTCTTGGAGATGAGGGCATAAACAAAGGTGGCAGAGTCTTGCTCAGAAAACACTGTTCTATACTTTTCATCTTGTTTGTTTTTCAGATTCTGTTGGTTAGTTCAAATAATTGTTTTCCTTTGAACCTAACAGTCTATCAAAACTACAGATGTACATCTCTGGGAATAAGGGGATAGGAAGCTTGCAGTACTAATGAGTGGATTGGCCATTTGTGCAGTGTAGACATGGCAGTTAAAAGGCCTCACTTGCAAAATGGGATCTGCTTACTGAAAATTTTTCCTAAAAATAACAAATAACATTGCTGGACCCTTAAGGGCATATTGTGGCCCTTACTCTCAAATGATATTGAGGTTTCTTCTGAACTACAGAAAGTCATTCTGAGTGATCAAGATTTGAGACTTTACCAGTTGTTTACCTTGAGAGTCTGTCAGCTTTTGCTGGCATAAAAATACTTAGATTTAGAATGAGGAAGTGTTTTGGAAGCAGAATAAAGAAGCAAAATAAGGAAGAATTTGGAAGCACCAGTCTATGATATGCTATGAATAACTTCATTTAGAAAAAGCACTGAAATCCTAAATATTTTCTTTACTATATTATTGTTCGCTCATGTTTTCAACTTCATAACCCAGTGAAGATAGAAGTACTCTAACACAAATAAGCAGAGCGGGTATAACATTGTTCATAATGTACTGCAAATATCCAGCAGAGTATCTTTTTAGAGGAAACATATGAGAATTGACAGCTGAACTATATATGAAAAGAAGCCCTAAAATATACACAAATTGTCTAGGTCTGAGGCACCTCTAAGGCACAGAGTAGTTGCTTAGTTTTCAAGTTTTTGAATAGAGGTGTGTATTTATAAAATTGGATGTAGTAGAGCCTCTGGACGTGAAAGTCAACAGTTTTATTATTCCAGTTATTATTTATATAACCAGTTTATTATTTACATAACCAGTTTTCAAAATTTGCAAATACTGCATTTTCACTGAAACCAATGTGTGTGTAATTGACAGGATGGTTCTATAGTGTTCAATGTACTCTTGAATAGGTTACATCTTTAAGATCCTGTCCTCTCTGAAATCCTTTTAAGATACTGTCACTCATCAACCTTCCTTACTTAAAAATTGTAGTTGGATAAAAATACCTTATTTCTGATTTTCTTGTTGAATGTAATTGAATGTTCTTCCTCTGAAACACAGCAAATTCTTGGCCTTTTCTTAAACTAACAGAAGATATTGAAAGTGAACACATCTAAGATAATCAATATAATATGATAGTACTGTCATGATCAATTAATTAAAAAAAAAAAGTGCCCAAATGAATTGAACTAGCAGAAAAAACTTCATCATGAGAAAACTTTGGAACATGATTATTTCCTTGAGTTCAACTCCCAAACTCTCTCATTTATCATTTTCTTGATGTTTTTCTGAGTTGTTCAATGTGAAACATGAATAGTTTGTAAATTTAGTAAAAAATAGTTGTAGAAATAATAACCATGCTATGATAAGATTTTAGTCTGAAGAATTCATACTGACATTCCATTTCCCATATTTAATTAAACATTTCTATCTTTTCAGAAGAAATTACTAAGTATTTAAAAAAGTTATTTTCCATTCCCAATTTAAAACTGCAGCACTGAAAATTTATCATAACTAACACATTCATTTATGCTTGTTGTCAAGGTGACAGAGTTTATCAGACTAGCAGAAATCAAAGTATTTAAAATGTAGTTTTAAATTCTCAGTGTAGTAGGGTAAGATAAACATTAATTCTGTCAAATACTAGTTGTCTTTCATTGGTATGGAATTGAATTCATTCTTAGAAGAAAAAATATACAAATATTACTCTGTCATCTAATAATAAACAGATTTCCTTTAAAGAAGCTAATAATAGACAAATGTCTGGTAATTTAGCAAGTCTGTTTACAACACTGTGTCTCTAAACTTGAGCTGTCAGTTAACTCGCTTAAAAAGACCACCCTTGAGATAGTAGTGAGAACTGGCTTTTTTCCTCCCTTTCTCCCTCCCATTCTTTCTTTATCTCTCACTGAATAATAACCCTCATTTAGTGACATCAGTCATTTCTGCCATCAGCCTTTTTTATGGCTGGAACAGAAGCATGAATGGCACACACACTGAAATGTGTGAAAACTTCATAAATTTTGATAAGACACTGGAGAATGTGTCATGAGTTGGTGTTATCATTAGCTGAGAAATGAAAATGTAATTTGCACAGTAATTACAGCTTGGCCCCTCCTAACATTACTGGGCAGCAAGTATTTACAGATATTAACCAGGGCAGTGGCAAACCTTGAGACTGGTAAACTGCACTCTGTGGGTTTTGGTAGTGAGTACAAGCTAGCAAGGGCCATACAGCCGTGATCCTCTATTCACTTTCCTGTGAGCTGCTTTTTTCTTCAAATGACATTGAGGCACTTACATGACCAAAAAAAAAAAAAAAATCTTCCTAATAGCTGGTAAAAACTAGCAGGAAAGCACAGTGCATAACCCATAATAGGAAATATTTGGAGTTACTAGAATTTATCTGGTTTAATCCTGCTAGAGGTCTGGCTAAATGGAGCAACCTACTTTTTGGCTGCTCAAGTGGAACACTTGAATAGATGACAGATTTGAAGATGTCATATGAAATACTGCACAATTATCATGAATAATTTGAAAATATTCTGTTCTTTTAACAGACCTTAAAATGTCTTATTCAATAGACTATGGCATTTAGAGCCAAACTACTCTCAAAACAAGCAGGCCTGTATGTTTCTGGTATTTGGTATCACAATATTTCTCATTTAAAATTTCAGTGGTGATTGAATAATAGCTCCCAAAGAATGATCTAACCTAGGCTGGATTTTGTTTCAAGAAAATTCTGCCTGGGAATTCTGATATATTGTAAAGAGAAAGCCTTTTTAGATTTGGAATTGTTGTTTTGAAATCTCTTAGGTCCTAGGGATAGCTCACTTACCCAATATCAAATGGACACAATTAATTTTTATTGTTTACATTAACTGTTTTCAACAAATACTCTCCCACTTTATTGATTTAATAATTCATTTATAGGTTTTATTATAGCTGTGCCTATAGAATCTCATTAAGAGATTACTGATTAAATGTTTTCTCCAGCCTACTCCATGTAAAATTATCTTTGATGTAAAACGATATTTTGTGTAGCATTGCACATAGCATTTGCTGACTTTTGAGTCAAATCTGCTTCAATGTTGACTGTAGGCCTATACATATTGTGGCTGCCAATTTCTTCCTGTTGAAATATTCCTGATAGAGTTTATTACTTTTCAGTAGCTGGAAAGGAGTATATTGGACTTTCAACTGTTTATTTAGTTTCATCTCCATTTCAGTTACTGACCTTACTGATATAATTAAGAACTATGCAATTTGCCCTCATTTTTCTATATGCCTTGAGTGTGTTCTGTTCTCTCACTTTTAGTGCCCTCCCCAAGGTAATACAAAATAATAACATACCATATGGCAAATGGAATCAGCTGTAACACCATGCGGTGTCTTTTATCATGTAGCTTTTACAGTATGACATTCCCAAGTTTGTAACAGATGAATATTGCATGTGGTAGAGAAACTCTAGCTGTATGATGCTGCTTCTCCCATCAAAGGCATCCTTGCTGATACTCTGCAAGCATGCAGCAGCAATCAATCACCAACACACCAGGAACTGGCCAAATGTCTCAATGTGTGACAGTCCTACCAAACTGCAAAAGGTTATCATGAGCAGAGTCTTGCATTGTCGTGAATTGTGCAACACATAACTGATATGTTAACAATAATGATGAGTTTTGTATCATTGGTGAGGCTTGGCTCAGGATTTTTGTATGTTTTAATGTCTTTAGAGCTCTTGAGAATTCATAGAATGTGTTTCTTCAGTCATAAATTTACATAGGTTTGAAGTCAGTCTTCTGAAACCTGCTGTCTTGGAAGCATTAGATGCTGTTCTATGAAAAATAAGTATTAGCATAAACAGGGGTTTTGTAGATGAGTTAAAGTACTTCTACAGGGCCATACTCTAAAGGAATTTCTGTTTTGTGGATATACTAAATGGGTGTGATAAGCTGATGGCATTACTTAGGATTGCAAAAACCTGTAAGTAACCATTTCTTAATACTTCATGTGTGTTGATATACCAGCATTTTAGGCTAGCTTTAGTTTTATGAGTGGAAGGGAGAGGTATCGATGAAGTAGATAGATTTGTAATGCTTTCCTTTCCATCTTCTGTTTGTGGCAAAATATAATTTCAGGCTATTGTAAAAGTAAGTATTGCTAAAAAGTTGATAGTATGTTTCTGTCATGCGCAGTTCCATCAGGTAACATGCAGTTAGCCTAGTGTCCAGTTTGTTTTAGGGGTTAGAGATTATACAGTCTCTACCACATTTATGCTCCTACTGTGACACTACAAGCGATGCAACAACTTTTCTCCAAAGCAGGAGAGCAAAAGAGGAAAGGATGAGTTGTTCTTCCCTGTTCATCCAGATTTGGTAAATATATTATAAAGGATTTCTACTCCTCTCTGGTTAGGGAATGTAAGTGTGCCTAAGGTCTAAACAAACTTTGCACCTGTAGGAAGGGAGGGGTGGGTGATAACAGATGATGCTTTTCTGCAGTGTGCTTGTAATGCCCCTAGAGTTTGAGGACAGGACGTTGTAAGGTTTGAGAACTTAAGGCTGTTGAGAAGGAACAGGAGCACACAGAAAAACTCACTTTTACTCCTCTGTCAAACCAGTACTCATGGCTTCCTGTAGCAACCAGTACAATGGTTTATTTAAAGGAAATAAAATGAAAAGTAGGAAGTGGATTTAATTAAAAGAAATGTAGGATACCAGTATAATAAATATTTGCACTGAGGGTAACAGCAATTTTGTTCAAAAAGTAAATTCATGGTGTAAGTGGAGGTTAGTAGTGTATATGTATTGTGTGTGTGCATATGTCCTAGACACATATAGAAGGAATTCTCAGAGATACTAGGAAGGGCAGGATTAACTATTTGGCACAATTCTTTGTACATTTTACACTTTATAGAGAATCACCTCAATTCCTTACCTGATTTTTTTAGAAACAGCTTCGTCTTTTTGTCCTTAATTTTTCTTTCTTGCTTATCTGCGTTGTATCTACTGCTGTTCTCCACTGTTTGCTTGTCTCCTCATCACATATGAAACCAGTGTGGACTCTGTATTGAAACACCTGCATTGAAAAAAATGCATGAGTTACATATGTGTGAATGACAGACTTCTTGTTTCATTCGTTTTTTTTTCTGCCTTCCATGAAAACAGAGAAAACAATCAGAGACTTGGGCTCAAGTACTGAAGTAATAAGTTTGCAGATATGAATACTGACATAAATTTATACTGCTAACCACTTAAATCCATGCTCAAAACCTATTTATATACATTTTTTGCGCAAAATATGTTAACACAAACACGTAGAAATAATGTGTGTCTTCCAACAGAAAATGCATGCTTATGAGAAACAGAGAATACAAGTGTTTGTCAGGTTGTCCTCTGGAAGCCCGAAAAACACCTTTAGAGTGAGCACTCCTGCTTAGAGGTGTTTTAGTTTAGTTTAGTTTAGTTGACTTGCAGCACTGACTGATTTCTTTTAGACCTGGTCTTGAAGTTTACAAGGTGCCTATCTGAGACACCTCTGCAAAGTTCAGTGAATTCACAGAATTCTGATCAGGCTTGGAAGAGTTATCCTTAGATTGCAAATGGCAATCTTGTAAACTGTGGTTTTAAGGTTTGTTGCTTCCATTTTCTGGTTTGTCACTCTTCGGTGGTTTTTTGGTGGTGTGTTTTGTTTTGGTTTGTGTTTTGAGGGTTTGTTTGTTTGATTAGTGGGTTTTTTTGTTTCTTTTTGTGTTGTGGTTGTTTGTTCCCCACAGAACTTGGCTTTTTCCAGTTCCTAACAATCCCTCCTCCATCTCTTATGCATCTTTTCTCCACCTTTGCTTTTGAATAATCATGTCTTTAGGTGAGAATTTGTAAATTAAAATGGTACTGTCCTGTATTATGACCTTAACTTTTACAAACATTGTTATTTCTAAACCTCTGACTTCCTTCATTAAGTCAAAGAGAAACACCTCTTTGTGGAATCTGATGATGATTGAAACAACACATTTTTGTAATGCAACCAGATATGAAAAATAATTAAAATTTGGGAGTGTACAATAGTGCCAAGGAATTGAAATTGTAATAAACTCTTGACTATTGGGATAATATTTCTAGAATTAAGAACATATTTTGAAAGAATTTTTACATTAATGGGGAATTTATTTGCTTGAGAAGGACAGCACCTATATTTTTTGACCCTTTTCCAGTAGGATTGGAGTCAGAATGAAGACAAAAAGCATAGAAATACTTAAAATGGCTTCCTTTAAATGGTTCTACCTTTAATGCAAGGAGTCCTTGAGTGTCCAGTCTCAAGGACTGCACAAACCTCTACAGAAGTGTGCCTGACAACTGAGCCTGGACTGGCAGCTTTCTGTGGCTCGGAGACACCCAAATATTGTACAGTGGACTGAATAAAAGATGTCATTAGCTTAAAAAGAGCAGAATCAGGATTCATGTTTCCTTTTGTCTCATTGCCAAAAAGCTTTATATATGATAAACACAGTCATCAGAATTTACTTATGACAAGTAAAAGTTGGCTTGTGCATCATTTATCACAGAATTCTGCTCCTAGTCTCATCTTTATACACTTTAACAATGTAAGATGTGTTGCCTTAGAGCATGCCACATTTTATTAAGTATCCAGCTTTTCACAGGGGTGATATTAAATGAAAAGCATTCTTATTTTCCTGGAAATTTATGCCCTACACCAAATACCGTTTTATCTGTGATTACCTAGCAGGAACCATCTGCCACGTCCCCACCCCCTCAGTGCTGAGAAAGGCAGAGACTGAAGGTGAGAAGTATGTTTACTTCTGACAACAAAAGCAGCTGCTGCTGTTACTTTTAGCTGTAAGGCAAACATGCTGGAAAAGGTGACTATTTGTTGTGGTTCTAGTGTACTGGGACCAGACATGTCTGTTGATGACAGCAAACCCTGAAAATTCCTTTATGGATTGTGTCCAGAGGGCATGTACAAACACAGATCCAGCTGGGAGGTAGAACCAAGAAGAAGAAACTTTGGGTTAGAAAAGTATCAGGACAAAATCAAGAATCTCCCCCTTGTCCTGTCTTCCTTTTGGTAGAATATTATATTGCAAACGAAATTATTTTTCTCTAATGATAACACGAGATTCTGAAATTAAGCACAGCAGGTAGAAACACCCAGCACAGAATTGAAAAAAAAAAAAATTGCATATTCATATGCTGAAATCTTTTCCAATGCTGACAGCTAACTATTCCAAGTGGAAAAGGTACAAGCTCTGCTGTTCGTTCTGCCAATTTCCCTTATTAAAACTCTGGCACTGTTTTGAGGGCTGGGTACTCTAATCTCTGTTATTCTTACCATCATCCATCAGGCTAAGAAAGATATTTACAGAGACAAATAATTTTTTTTTTAATAGTATTACAGGAAATAGTTATACTTTTAAATTTATGGGAAAGGAAATGGGGGTATTTCTTCAGTAAAATAAATTTATTTCTGTTATTTTCTTTCAGAGTGCACAAGGGGAGCAGTGTGCTAGGATGCAAATGTACCTAGAGCGTATTTCAAGACCAAAACACAAACATTGGTGGGAAAGGGCACTTTATGCAAATGTCTTTCCTGAGTGATGGCTCTCCCTCCCTGATGGTTCTAGTAAAACAGAATAATTTGGGAAAATAAGTGGAGTGCCCTGCCCTTTAGCTCTTTTTTCTTTTCATGTACATCCCCTTGCAAATATGATTATGACAAAATAAAAGGTTCATTTAGGTGGGAGCTTCTCCTAAAATATTTTCAATATATCACTATAGAAAATGTAGAGATGAAGCAGAGCTATAAATGACAACACTTATAGGAAGGAGAAACAGATCAACGTGCCTTACTCTGTATTGCACTCGTTCTCCTTTTGCAGCCCACCTGTCAGTCCTATTAGCATTGTCTGGAAAAGAATTTACAGTAAGTCTTTGCTTCAATCAGTTTCCATGGTAACTTGGTTCTGTTTTAAAACCTTTACATAAAGATGGCTTGGTTAAAATGATAATGAGCTGCAGTGCTCGTCCATACCTGAACTACCTTTTCCATTGCTCAAAAATAGTCAGATAGGGGTGTCACTCCATCTGCTCTAGTTCCTTTGGTATCTACAACACTGTTTCAGTAATCAAGTCAGATCAGCTTGCCGTCTGGAAATCTCAGTTTTCAGAGATGTAGGGGGTTCAGGCTACTGGCTAGTGTTTGTACATGACATGCTGTGAAGCAGAGAAACTCATGTGGGGTCTGGAGTCTTGAGCTCAGTGGGGAAGGATCCCTGTGCATGTACAGTACCTACAGTGGGGCTGAAAGCTCCAAGGACTGTGGCGTCTTTTAACATATGAACCAGAAGAGGCAGACTGTCTCCCTTGCAGAAAACACTTTTCTCAAAGGCATGAAAAATAAATTCCCTTCATACCACATCAAGGGGAAGGAACTTTCAGGGAAAAAAAAAAAAGAAAGCTTTAATTGATTCTAAGAATATTGTGATAGCACCCCATTGTTGTGGATATGTATGTTTTAGTCAGCCTTTAGTTATCCCTCACCCTAGTTTCAGGCTTATCTCTTGCACTCATAGTTTCTGATTCTCTGGCCCAGTTTGACTTTGCCTTTGACAGTCTTGTTTTTAATTCTGATTACTTTATACTAATTCTCATCTGGGAGAAAATCCAGCATTTTTTTAATGTAACTTAATAACACAAGTTTCAATTACACGGAACAAAGAACTTTTAATGTGTATCTGATAGAGCTCTTCAGCAATTACTCTGAAAACTTGCTGCATTTCATAGAAGATGACACCTTCCATGTGCCACCAGAAATTCTTAAGATTCTGTACTAGATCTGCTCTTGTTGTATTGAGTAGCTTAATATTTATATAACAAGTTTTTTTGTTCCATTAGAGGCACTGATAAAATTTATGAAAAAAATTTTACATATTTGCATCTTCCAGGCAGGCATTTAAAAAGCTGCTGAATGTTTGTACAAAAAGCTGCTGAATGTAGGTATACACCAGTTAATTTATACTTGAGTTTTCCCAAAAACTCGGTAAAGATCTCATGTTTCAGCATGGGACAACACATTCTTTTTCAGTGGTAAGTGGTTGTCCAGCTGATCTGTATTAAGCATCTTAAATAACAGAGTCAACTTGGTCATCTACTGATTCCTTTAGGTAATGTAATCTCCCTGTAATTTAGTTGCCCTTTAAAAGGAGTCAGTATCCTTGTCCCAAACCAGATAATGTGGGTGTACTCGAAGTTTGATTTAGACCTACATAATTCCTCCCAAAAACATTGGAAAAAAAAAAAAAGCTTTTAAATGTATTTTTTTCAGCTCTTATTTTTAACTAACAGTTTCATTTACTCCTGATGTCCTAGCACTGTCCCATAGTCATTAATTTCTCAGGGAAGGGCACTGTCAAATCAGGGTATCATAAATCTACTGGATTCCTTTCATCAGTCATGGCAGTAACGTCTTCACAGTTCTCCTGTGTGTCAGTAAAGCATGACCTTCTCTGACTGATCTCTGCAGACTGTGCTTAATTGAACTGTGCTTTTCCAGCAAGCATTTTAACTTCCACACAGTGATTTGTTCAACAGCTGGGTGAAAGAATAAATAACATCTGATGCTTTGTCAGTTGAAAAAAAAAGTAGTTATCATTTTTATTACTTTTAATATCTTTTATCTCAACTGAACAATTAAATCTGCTTAACATTTCCATGTTTTTTAATTCCTTTTATAATCCTTTGTATAAAAAAAGAGGGCTGATTCTGTGCCTCTTCACTTCTGTAGCATTATGGATTCCATCCTGATGAAAAATCAGTGCTCCAGAAGTACTGCACCTTGATAAGAAAACTGATCATACCAGCTGGCTCCTTGAGATGGGAAATTTCTTGTTATACATGGGCTTTAATACCGTTCTTACTTCATTTAGTTAATCTACTCATTACAGTGTAATGCAACAGGCTCTACTTTCTTTTGCCCTGGAATTTTTTCATGTGTACAGAAGATCAGCTGCTAACTGCAAAACCATCTCAGTTACATTATTTGGTATTTCAGCCTCTGATTAAAAATGACTGTTAAATTTAGAGGGTCTTATTCCTTAATTTTTAGCTCATTATGCTGACTTACTTTTTTAGAAAAGACTTTTCTTGATTCATTTTTATTTTGCAATGTCTTTTATTATCTTATATTAATTATTACAAAGTATTTGAGACTACCAGTATCTATTATTAATTTAATTGTCTGCTGGTAGGATTCTAAATAGTTAATCTCTGTGCTTTAAATAATTATATGATTTTCCCCTTCTTTACCTACCTTCATGTGCTGCTCTATACAGCTGGTTTTTTGTGTTTTGTATACAATTAATAAGATTTTATTTGATACCTATTTTCCCCATCAGCGCTTTCAAAAGACATATATTTTGAAATCTAGATATACTGTGATTAAAGTAGAACAAACCTATTTGGATAAAATAATTACAACTCAAATATCCATGCATCCATGAAACGTCACATTACAAATCTCAGACAGCTCTGCTGCTGAAGGCTGAATGGGCTGTGTATAAATGAGTAAGTAAAATGAGAATTAGCAGGGTAAGAATTTCCAGCATTTCCAGTTGCTGCTGGTATGTGCTTTTGAGCTGGATGAGTTTTGCAATGGAAATATGAGCCTGAGCTCCCTCTTTCCTGCTTCCTTTGGTCCTCTCATGTCCTTCGTGATGCGTCATCCGAACTTCCACATTATGTCCTAAACTTACTTTCAAGATACCTCTCTCTCTGATTTCATTCTCCTTATGCAAAGTATCTCCTCTCCCAGGCTACATGTGAGAAATCCTGTTTGGAAGTGTGTTACACAGGAAGAGATTAGCGGAGGAATGCCATTGTGAATGTTACTGGAGAGGAACTGGAGGTGCAGAGAGAGTTTGGAGAGTATGAAGACAGGGAAGAGCAGTGCTTTGTTTCTTCTCTCTGCTTGCTCCTTCTGTGACTAGCACATCCAAGACAGAAGTTTGGAAGCGAGTTTGTCAGGATCAGAAAGTTGTTTGCTGTTGAATTACCAGAGTAGAAGGGCCCATAGAACTGAGGCAGACACTCCCTGTGGCATATGTGGTTTGTTTGAATCAGAACTACAGCACATGAATAATCTCACGCTCTCTCCTTCTGCTCTTCTCTTGCCTCCAGTCCTCTTCTAGGACAGAGGCACTGACCTACTGATCTTTATTGTTGTGAGTAGTAAGCTATAATTATTTTATAATGGTGCAGGATAGGACACAGCAAATAGTTTCAATGGGCAGAGGAGTTAAAAGCTCAGACCAAACCTTCAGGCACAGTTCAGAGTGCCTACCAAACCCTGTTCTGGGGTCTTTGGAAGACTAAGAAATATTGTCAAGAAGTTTAATTTAATTTAGTTTAACTTAACTTATAAGAGATTGTTGTCTCTAGAAGCTCTTTGTGATGACTATCAACACATGGAACTATCAGATAAATTATTTGTCTTTTAACAGAACTGTTTAAAAAAACACACCCATTCAGGTCACACTAAAATTTTAAAAGTTCCACCTTATTTGGAAAATAATTGGTTATCACAAACGTAATGTCTTCATGTCCCCTAATAGCACTGAATAAGTAGATATGTTTAGTTGCAAACTGAGTTTGCTATCTCAAGGTGACAAAGACACAATTAGGCATTAGGTCTGGAATATAAAAGAGTTAGGTTAGTGAGTAGGACTCAGGGAAATTCAGATTCCTTTCATGGCTTCTAAGTTTTTCTCCCTCTTGTATAAAATGGAGACCATGAGTTTCAAAATTTGTGCAATTGCAAGAAATACATTCCAGACACTCTGATTCCCAGCTCTTATGAGGAAGAATAAGAGTGCTTCAGTGTATATAAGTACCTAAACAATCAAAAGAAAATTAATAATACCTAGTTTCTGGTCAGCTGTCATAATTTTGTCACTATTTACTTCATGATTGGAATTTCCAACATGGAGATTTTCAATGACATTACATAAATGTCATAAATGATACATTACAATAAATATATTGTAATGTATCATTCTTCAAAAATGTATATCAAGTCCCGGATGATTCCATTTCTAGAAAGAAATGCATACTTCCTCTATTACTTTTAGAAGTGTTGCATAAGCAATTAATTTTCATCTGTGTACTGAGAATCTGGGGTTTGTGGGTTTATTAAAAATATCAAAATTAGCTTGTTTGATTTTTCCTCTTCCTTTCCTTCTTTAATAAAGTGTAATTTGAAGAAAGCACAAAATCAGATTGAAGAAGTAATTTTGGGCTCTTGAGATTATATGGCAATTATATTTCCTTTTACAAAGGAAAAAGAATTAATCTTTTCTAAATTACAGGTGTCAAAAGAGTCAACTATGGAGGTATGTCTTAAGCTACCACAAAAAAAGCAGGGTCAATGAACAGAAGAACACTGTCCATCTGGGTCTGGCATTGTTCTAGAAAATGGGGCAAATGTCAATCTAATATACAGAATATTATGAATTCCAAGTTTACACATGCCATAGCAGTGTGTCTGATTCACCATCTTTGAACTCCGGAGTGCCTTTTGAATGACTGAGCTTTTAAACTGGAAGTAATGCTCAAAAGGAAATGGGTTTGATAATTTTTGCTAAGATGTCACTTTAGTCAATCAGAGAATAGCCTAGAAAAATAGGATTAGGATGAAACAGAAAGATTTTCACAAATCTGTTAGTCTGTAAATGTGTAAGCTTCTCTAGTCACCTGCATTTCTCCCCATCATCTCCAAAAACACATGTATAAAATCAAGACCTATTTAAGCCAGTGTAGTCTGTAACATTTAAAGATGCTCAGCTTTAAAAGGGAGAAAAAAAATCAAATAAATTCCTGTGAAAAAATTAGGGTAAGAATCTCCAGAAAACAGAATCCAAAATGTGCTGAGGAGCTGAATGCTGATCTGACACTAATAAAAACATTAAAAAAAAAAAACTCCCTAAAGGAAGTAATTGTCATTTGTGTAAGTGATAGTCTTATCTTTGTGCTGGTGTTTTCCTGTCAGAATTGTTTTACCTTACTTTCCCTCTATCCTTTTAAAAGGAAGATAAATATCTAACACTGCCTTTAATACATACAAAAGTACCTATCTAGCACCTCTTTTATACTGTTAAAATGCCCAGTCCTTAATGATTCCCCAGTCCTTTAAGGTCCATATTGAGAACTTTCAATAGCCAAGGAAATTGTTTATGCATGACTTGCATTAGGAAGACACCGTAGTTAGTGCTTAGTAGATCAAAAGCCCTCTGAATCACTACCCAAATTTAATTGTTTTGATGGAGGAGCTTAACAGGCAAGCTTTTTTTTTCTAGCAATTTTCTTTCAGTAGTAGTATAATAGTGGGACTTGTTGAATTGTTATTAGAGTGGAGTTTTTTGTTATTTTTTGCTTGATTTTGAGAAACAGAAGTTATGAGACAATTTTTTTGACTCAAGAAGCTTAGTCATTCATGAGAATTTGTTACCTTTACTACTATAAAATTTACAAACCCAGTCATTATTGAAGCCATGAAAATTAAGTAAAATCAACCATGCTGACTTACAAATGCCTGATTTTTTTTTTTTTAATACATAGGATCTTTTTAATCTCTAAATGATGGCAATAATGTTCTCAGTAATGAAAAATTTAGATTTTTAAATTTGGGGAGTGAGAGTTGAGGGAGAGCAATGACACATCCTACAAATACAATACAAGAGCTTTTGTAATGCAGTATTTTTAAGGTCCCTTCTCCTTGTTATGAATATCCCTGATGACTGCCTAAAATCAATTAGATTTAATATAGTCTCATGTAATTTCTGCTCCTCAGTACTCCAGTAACGCATTTCATTAACAGCATGACAGGCAGTTTTGGAATTTTTAAAATCTAGAATTTAAAAGAAATATAATAAAAACAAATGCTGCTTTTCTATACACACTGTCATGGGTTGAATTACAGAGTTTTTCCTCTTAGGTTTGCTCTTCATTTCTACGAATATTACATTGGGAAATAATTTTTTAGCTATTTTTTTGTGTGCATCAGATGCCCAGGTGGTATAAATTAGCTACAATGATTTCACTGATGGAGTACGGATTTGTATCCCCATGGAATGGAGAGCATAGGCGTGTAACATGGCATGGCATAAAACCTTTCTCATCTAGCAGAGATTATCTGGCTTCATGAGAATTTCCAAGTACTTAGTATCTTGGACTAAGGACTAAAAAACTTGGTGAGAGCTTTGCCACTTCCTTCTCGGGAGCTAATGGGAAATATTCACATTATTCAGTTTTAAGCTACTAGCTCAGATCAGATGATTACACAGAAATTCAAAAAAGGTAAAGTTGATTTTTTGCGGTCCAAATCCCTATTTAACAAAAAAGAAAGAACAATATTCTGTTAAGCTCTTTTTTGAAATTCAAATTATGTTGATACCTTAGGGAAATGTCTGACTAGAGGCTAACAGGGTTTGCATGAGCTCAGGATGATTAACCTACTTTATATTGCTCTCACCACCCTGCATTGGTAATCATTATCTCCAGCAGTGTCTTCAACAATTAGATAAAACATCATTTATTTCTTTTCTATATTTAGAAAACCTTAAACTAATCTTATTTTTCCTTTATTTTCCATCATGCTTGGCATATGATGGAACATGTATAGTAGAATTAATGTAAGACAAAATCCCCAGTCTCTGTCCTTGACTAGATTCAGATGAGGAAAATTCTTTACTGTCCCTCCAGGCTCAGTATCCATTACTGTTGAATCAGATACTATGGGTTTCTAACTGGCAATAAACAAATGTTAAAATTCAGTCAGGCATTTTCTCACTCAAAATCTGGTTTATCAGCTGTTTGGTTTTATTTCCTGAGGCATCAGACAACTGACTGGGAAGTCCAGTAAAAAGAAGCCAGTCTGTTGTTGTGGTGGTTTTGTGATGCAGTTCTGAGTATGTGTGATGATCAGATGGTGTGTTTCCACTCAGAAAACAATTACACTCAAGTAGGAGGACTGATGGGTTGCCAGTTATTATAGATGGGCTTTCTAATGGTGACTATATCATGAGGTGGAAAAGAGTTTTTCAGGTTCATTTCCAGGCCTACCAGCTGCAACCCTGCAGCCACAACACAACTAGAAATATGTAATCTGTCTACTCTTCCATTCCTCTATTTCAGGGATATAGATTTCGGTTATACAAATTTTTGCTTAAACAGGTTTTCAAGGCGGTGTTTCACAATGTTGTCAATTACTGTGTTACAGTGACTTTTTCAAATTACATGAGATTTTGCGATGGCCAGTTCTACTCTACGTGCAATGTATTTGCAATTCACAGAGGAATCTGACAAAGGGATTTTTATTGGATCACTAGAAAATTTTCTTTCTGTTTCCTCACAGTCTCCTATAAAGTTTCTAGTTTTTTTGTAAGAAAAATACACTAGCTGGTTCTTACAACACTACATGCTTGAACCATAATGCCACATGTGATATTTTTAACTTAAGATGCTAAATTAGTGAGAATTCAAAAGTATATTCTTTAGCACATTTGCAAAAAGGCCATATGTAAGAAAGGATAGGCTGTGCTTATCAGTGTGCCTCATCATCCCTTTTTTTTCCTGCTAGAAAACTATGTCAGCTTATTATTAAGTAGAAATACATTTAGACATTGCTGAGGAAATCTTTTGGAGGAAAAGAAATGTAAGCAGTTCATGAAATTGTTGTATATAAACCAGACATTTGCAAAGAAGTTTTATCTTTTCCCACAAGGAATGCCATCATAATACCAGAACATGTAATTTCTTTTGAGAGAAGGTACTTATCTGTTCCCACTATTGGGGCACAGTCAGCCTTTACAGCCTCAAATTAAGAAACCAATTATAATGAAGAAAATGCAATAGCTAGGAAAAATTCTAGGTTTTGACATACGTACATTTCTAGATTGGATAGTGGATCTGATTTTCATTCAACTATGTGCTGAATTCCACAAGAATACCTAATTCCTGTAATTCATGGGACTATCAGCTAAAGAAAATCATTTTCTCTGGACTTCAGAAAATTACCTAATGGCATTGCCAAGAATAATCCCCAGGAAAAGTTAGTCTTTTTTATTTTTAGTTTTCCTGTACACCATCAAACAGGAATATGTCTCACTAAAGATGGTTATTCAAGAATTTCTAAACTTGCTGAAAACACACAAATCCTTGAAAACTTTTTATGTGGCATTGGAAAAGGGCAGAAGGCATTGTGTGCCATCAGCATGTCCTACAGAAGGAACAGAAGGAATGCTAGCTGGTAAAAGCGCTCAAGTCACTGAGAAAGAGACTTGTACCACATGCTGCAGAAGGATGCAAATGAAAATCAACAGCCTGTCTGATTTTTTGTTAACAACCTCTTCACCTAACTGTGACGATTGATAACCTTGAGCACGTCCCCCAGAAGCTCTCCCTGCAGCCCTAAGGTGCCTCCTAGCCCCCCAGAGCATTGCTGCACAGGGCTCAGCTGCCTGTCCCCTGCTGCTGTATGAGAACCTGAGCCATGCACAGGGGCCTGTCAGACCCACCTGTGCTGAGATATCTGCTTTACTTACACTGCCTCGAGATGGCCAGTGCTAGAAGTACAAATGTCAACTGAATAACTAGGACATCTTTGTGATGGTAAAGACTGACTAATTTTGGAGACCTTTTATTTATGAGAATCCCACCACAGTTAAGAAAAGAACTACATATTGTGAGCATTCATTAAAAAAAAAAAAGAATCCTACATGCAAAATTGATGCATAATATTCTTTTTAAAGACAACTTCTTCAAGGAATTTAGTGTCACATTTTTAACATTTCCCAAGCCCATATGTTTCAGAAGCTAGATATTTAAATATCTCTTTCCCAGAACTGTAATAACAGAAGATTTCATTATCAACATTTAGGAGTTTAAATTATTGCCTCAGAAACTGATATATTATAGCGCACAAAGGAAAAGAGAGAATAGTCCCCCCCCAGCATATTCTCAGTGTATATTATATGATTTATAGTGAGAATAATCACATAAATAAACTATGTTTTTCTGTTTGAAAAGATATAAAGCTAGATTTATGTCCAAATTAAGCAAGGGTTATCAAAATAAAATAAAAACAATTCACCAGCAAAAATCCTACATGAATACTAAGCACATACTGTATTTTCTGCATGCAAGGAATTTGTCTTTGAAAAGGTTCAAAGCTATGGGCTTTTACAAAGAAACTGTGAGAAGCTGCTGTTAGTTCTTGAACATAAAAGATTTTTTAATGTGCCATAATAAATACCTTATGATCCTGTGGTTTTTTTTTTACTATTTCTACAGACTATGTATTAAGACAAATTTCTTTTTCATCCATCCATCCATCCATCCATCCATCCATCCATCCATCCATCCATCCATCTTCATTTTATTTTGATTAGATTGCCTGCCAAGTTTCATTCATTTAGTACAGACTCAAGTCTTCTGCTTCCCACCCAGTTCCACGTTCCTTGGTGGTAGTGTGTCATGTACTTGCTGGGCAGATCCTCTGCTGGTCCTGGACCATGCATGCTGGAGGTAGTGGATCTACATGGGACAAGTAGTTTTGCCTGCAGTTTATTGTCCTGGAACAGAACAGAGGCACCATCATTGCATTTAATGGGAATTTTTTTGCTGGCTGTTTGTTTGTGCCACCCTTTCAACCATGAATTCTCTCCATGCAGAGAGATACTATTTCCCCCGTGTTACTAACTCCTCTGGTCACATTTGCAAAACAAAGGAGATCACTGTGCTGGATTTGAGTATAGCCTTTTAAGCCATGCCAATATTGTTTTAAAATCCAATGCTTACTATTTAATAATTAAGATAATGTAAGGCTATCTCCATATGAGCTATTTTAATTTTATCCTGCCCATGACCTCTCGCGTCCATCTGTGTACTTTGAATTATGGCTAAAATAACTTCATTTTGACAACTCAAACACTGATGGTGCATCTGCACAGAAAGGAACTTTCTGTGGGATAAGAATCTGTGTGGGAGCCCATAATGCAGGTGGTCACAATGAACTTGCCTGAACTACTGCCTTTCCCTTGGTGAGTTGATGCAAGCTGCAGCCTGCTTTTAACTAGTAGACCTTTCACAACAAAACTCAAAATGTGAAAATCTACATGGTCATATTTCTTTTGGGCTTCAGATGCTACCATTACACAGGCATAGAAAGTACCTTCACTGGTAGTTTTCAGCTCTAAATGCTGTAGTAATTCCTGTTGGAAGTATCCACATAATTATGTGTATTTTTTTTTGTGGTTACAGTGTGTGATGTAGCACTCTCAGTAGTTTTGATGTGTTTATCAAAGGTGATTAAATACTAGAAAATTTTCCAGTTCAATTCTCAGGTGGAAGAGACAATCCAAACATGCATACTCTATAACTGGAGTGGCCTCAGTACAAACCTGTATTGGCAAAATGAGGTACTTTTAGCTAGCTAAGATGGTGTACCACAGTTGCAACTATGTTTTAGTCCAGCTTATTGAGGAGACAGAAACAGTCAGAAATTCTCCCTTCTGAGCAGAATTTAGCTTGTGTATCTCACTGCCAGAGTCTATTGATCAGATCCAGGGGAAAGTACATGTTGACTTTTTTGACATTTCATTCCTTTCTATGAAACAAAGATTCCATTGCAACTGTAAGAAACTGAAACTTCAGCAGTGAATCCAGAGTATGTTTTAGGGGTTCTGTAGGTATGAAATGTAAAAAAATCAAGGTTAGTAAGTGCTTGTTGTAATTCAGTAGTTGGTATAGTGCGTGATTCTAGGTGTGGTCTGTTAAGGCTAAGTTATCCTTCAAGCCAAAGAAGTAAAAAAAGTTCATAGGACATTTTGGGTAGCTCTGAAGACCAAACTGTTGGCTTGGCCATGCCCTCATTTTCTAATCATAAAGTATTTTTTCCACTGTTTCAAGCCAAAATACAAGTTTTATAGGGTATTTTCAATCACTTAGTATTTTTCTTTTGAATTTTATGACAATATTATATCAACACGGTGAAACTGAACTATGACATTTCCGGGAATGCTCTGACTATTAAACCCTGTCCTCTCTGAACCTGTGTCTGTACTGAGAATAAGATACAAGGTATTTACTGCCAGAATCTGAGAACTGCATATGCCTCTACCCAGTACCATTTAGTCTCTTGCAAGTATTTGAGTATCATGTCACTACACAGAATTTAAGATTACATGAACTGGGAAAGCTGCTGTGTACTCTTTTTCCCTTAATTTCCCTGGCACAGATCTCACTGATGCATATCTTTATGTTCTCCCAAGTACAGGTTTATTGGTGAACTTTTAAGATTTCACATCCTGTCCATTAAATTATTGCAGGAGCAATGTAACAACAGTGTATTCACATTATTGATGTTTTGTTACTGCAAATATTTAATTGGCTTGATAGCAAAAGATTTACAGACAACTAGAAAAACCAAACAAGAATTTGATTTAATATGTAAGTCAAAAGAACTCACTATTGGACTGTTTCTGACACAGACTGAATTGAGAAAGAAATTTAAACATACATATTTACTATATAGTACCAAATATGAAAATAGAGAACATGCTATAGCATCATTCTCAATGTGCTGCATAATGAGTGGAAGGGATAATTGGCACTGGCTGTGACTTCAGTTCATTGCTAGCTGCAACCATTACTATCCAAAGTTGCATTTTAGGCTGAATGCTGACTATTCTGTCTGTGGAGAAACTTTCTGTTCCCTCTAATTAAACTGGGTAATGCAATTCATGAACTGTTTCTGGATCAGTGCTCTCCTTACTTTAATGGAATCAATGAAAAATAAGTAGGCTTACATGGGAGGAAATAAAAGCACAAATTCAATCTCAGAAAAACAGCCCATGAAGATTTGTCAAAAGTAAAGCACATTGGTGACCTACAGCCTTTCCTGGGCTTAATGTGCTGTGCTTGCCTTGGAAATGCTAAGGGCCAGATGGAACTATTTCATGCTACTTCAAAATGAGTTATCAAATCCTGCTGCTAGTACGTAGCTAAATAAGCCAGAGTTTTGAAATAAGTTATCAAATCTTGGCACCAATGCACCACCAACCAGTGGTTTTGCAATAGACTGCTGTGGAATGACCAAAACAAATCTCGGTAAAAGGGAAGCCAGAACACTTCTGTGACTGCAATTACAATAAAAAAGGCTGCAGCTTGCCCAGTGCAGCAAATCTACCAGCTCTAGAAACCTCTTCTTCAGCAGGTTTTGCTACTTCAGCTTCTCTTGAAAACTGGAAGATATAACAGTCCCTACTAAGAACAGAAATGCAGCACCTAATTAGATTTTCCTAACCCTTCTCCAGTTTCCCTTCACCTGTGCAGAGGGAGCTTTAAATGATTTGTGTTTCTTCTGTGGCCTAAAGCATTCTTCCTTTAACAGAGAGAATCGCTCTCTGTTTTAATCTGGAGAGACATCACTTGGGTAATAGAGCATGATGTGTTGCTCCTAGAGGAAACCAAGTGGGATTTTGGACAGTAAAGCAGAAATTGGGTTACTTTTCTACTTTTAACTATGTACCTGTTCAGATATAGGTCTCTTCCTTATTTGCTGGCAGAGGGTATGTAGGTCTTTTTTAATTTTGTCAAAAGATGCAGTAAAGGTGGTTTCCAATTTCTAACGTGATGTAATTTGGAGAAAACTATTAATAGGTTTTGGTATGAACCAACATTTCCATAACCTTGTAGTTACTATGATAACACAATTTTGTTGTCTGGAAAGCTAGAAAAGCCCAAACTTCATGACAGTGTCCCAAATCTGTACTGAAAAAAATCTGTCAACATTCTGGTTTTAAAATTCTTCAAGAATCTTTGATATGCAGAGTATCTCAGAAATCTGAGTACTTATATCTCATTTAATGCAAGTGCTTTATTACTATCTAGGATATTTAACAATCACTTAGGTTTCTATGGAGATTCAAGCATATTAGAGACCAGCAGCAAAAGCCCTTCAGTGCTGCAGGGGCAGCAAAGTGGATGACAACTGTCAGGTGTCACCTGCGTGGGAACAATGCACATCGTTGTAAGGGGTTGGCAGGGATTGACCAGGCCTCCATCTTTAGCTAAAAAGCACAAGCAGAGGGCATCTTTAAAAAGCTGCTTATCATCATGTCTCAGATTCTCAATTTCATCTCTCTATCCATTGCTGGTTTTGTCAGTTCCAACTGTTTTCCCCAAACTGTTTCTTCTCTGTGTACTTTGCCTTGCCTCCTAAGCCTCAATGAAATGAAAATGTTTAAAACCATTAATTACAAAGACATAATTTGTTTTCCATGATGTGAAATGAATTCTTCCAGACGTGGACTGTCTAGATGGAAAAAATTCAGAATTATCTATTAAAAGGTTAAAACCAGTAAATCAGCCTTAATATTGTACACGACAATACATTCTTCCTCAGTATTTTTGAAATTTTCATTTCTTAATAACTGGGATTTCATCCACTTGAGTTTGCTCCTATCTCTTCTGTGCAGTAGTATTTGTTGTCATCTAAGAACCCCCTTATAAGAGGCAGGAACTATTGTTTAGTGTTGAATCGTAGGGAATTAAGAAATTCCCATGAAAACCTTTTTTAAATTATGATGACAGGATGGAGGTGAAATAATGACAAAAGGATTTCTTTCATGAGAGTAAGACTTGTCTTGCATAAAGAACTGCACCAGAGTATGCCTAAAATGGATGTCTATGACTCTGTATCTGCCAGGGGTTACCAGCAGTTCCTGGTAAGAGAAGTAAGAGGCTTCCTGGTGTTTTTCTTAGCATGGAATTAACAGTTTAGTCAGAGTCTAGATTCAACAGTCATTATCTACCTTAGTTTTGTCACCTCCAAATGATCCTTTAAATGTTTATACACAAAACATTTAAATATGACAAATGCAAGCAAAATCCTGTGAAATAACAGAAAAATAGATTAGAGCTAGACTGCAGATTCCTTAACAGTGTGTACCTGATTTTCCCAAGTGAGAGATTACTTAGTATGCCTTAATATCACACTCAAGATAGTTTCCTGAACTTAGTCGCTTTTGAGTGAAAAAAACCCCCAAACTGAAAACCATGCAGAATATAGATCTCTGAGCCCTTACTCATCTCTGCCCCTGTATTTGTCATCCTACCAGAAATAATTAGAGCCACCTCAAATTCTGCCTCTTAATCTGACTAAATAATTTCCATGTAGATTTCCCTTCAAGGGGTCTGTTTATGATCTTCAAAGCTATTTCATCTTAAGAAACCCTGTATCTTTGATCATTTGTTTCAAAATGTATCCTATCATTCCAGTAAAGGGAAATTAACATTTAGAGGACACCTTCAGGTAATTCAGAAGCCTAAAACAATATAATCATAATTAGGTGGAGAAATACAAATACTTGGAGATCAAAACAGGGATCTAGTCATCTTCTTTCTTATTAAGGGAAGTTTGTAAAAAGAGAAGAGCCCTTTCAGAGATTTCACATGTATCAATAAGCTATGTGGTGTCTTTTTTGTCTGCCAGCATACAGAGATTGTAAATTTTGGAGAATCAGGAAAAAAATCAAGGGCATTCTTGCAGATAATCTCAGCTATGTCTTTTGGCCTTCTTAATTGCACCTCTCTTTTTGTTCCACCTGTAAGTCTGAGCAAGACTCCTAAGGCTGTGTGTCATCCCCATTGTGCCCCCTGCCCGTGTCTTTGCTTCTTGAATTCACAGTGTTGTGACCTAGAAGGAAATTTCCTTCTATGACAACAGTTTTATGCCAAGAAAGACACAGCAAATAGTTGTGGTGGCAGCTTGCTTTACTCTTAACAGCCAGGTATTTCCTTCTTTTACAAAGCACAAACCTGTTGTGTCTATTTGGAAAGAGAGAGTAAAGCACTAAATTGTGGGATTCAGTGTGGCCACATCAGGGCAGTCTGCAGTAATAAGGTAACTAAAACACAGATAATTCCATTGCAGGTAATAAAATCTGACAACTACTTCAAAATCAGAGCAAACAGAATCAGAGTATATGCCAAGTTGCTGCTTTGCCCCTCTATTTTTTATAAGAATTATATTGTCCTGCCCACTGAAACTCATTAAGGTACAAATTAAAAATTGTGAAGGAAAGTCATCCTTCGTTGACCATTCATGCTATGTTGTTGAAAGTAGTTTTATTTATGATGTTTCACTGCTTTTTTAATCTACCATATATCAGACAATTTATCAGAAAGTTTTAATGAACTCATGATTTGATGCCATTAACAGCTGCACAAACAACACAAGTTGTAGATCTTCAGTCTTGAAAATTCAATTTTTTGTTCAAGTCACAGATTATCTAGACTTTAGACTTTAAGTTATCCTGCCAAACGCTATTTCTTTGTGTAGTATCTCTAGCTGATTCCTAGGATACTTTCTAAAATTAAAAATATGAGACGTCTGAAATATTTTAAAACTTGATCTGTCGGCAATTTATGCAATTATTCTGATATAAAGAAGTACTAAAAAAAGGCTTTGGTTGATTCTTGGGGACACTATAGAGTTCCAGCTCTCTCTAAACTCAGTTAACTAAAATTGTGCTATCTATACGCACATCCTAATAGGAATGGGAAGAATACCTGTTCTGTTCTCTCCTTTACTGCTGGACAGTACTAAAACCTATTCTGTATTCATGCTAGGAAAGGCAAAGAGACTTGAAGTATTCTTTTGTAAATCATCTTTATTTTTCCCTGCCTTAACATTTGAAACAATATATTCTTATCAAAACCATTCATTTTGTTTCTATGATACACTGTAAACAAAGACTCAATTTTAACCAGTAATGAAGTTTTTGTGTGAACTAAAATCAAATGCCACAACTATTTTGAAAAATTCAAAGGATTGGAAAATATATCACTTCAAAATGTAGAAAGTAGTATTGGCAAGCATTTGAGATAATATTGTAAATTGAAATGACCCCAATTCAATAACTATTCATAGATAAATAATGACTATCCATATAGTGCCTTATAGAATTTAAAAAATATTTTATGCCTTCCAATGAGTAAACAATAATTCTGTGAAAACAATGTGAAGGTATTACTTTTTGTTCTGATCAGTCAGCCTTTTTAATGCATACTTTTAAATAAGGAGTTTTAAGGATAATGCTGTTGAAGTACTGTATACACATGCCAAAGAATCCATTTGAAAGCACTGCTCTTTGTGATTTTACACTGCCAGTAAGACATAGCACTTTAAACTCTGTCAAATACACCATTTGTCTCAGAGATTACACAGCACAATCTTTCTTTTTAAGCTTGTTAGTACTAAGTATCCTTCAAAACATTGGGGATGGTATTTAACACTTTGCCTCTTACCATTAAACCGCTCTCTGAAGAGGGAATTGCTTTGTCACAGATAATTCATAATAGATCCACATACTTTAATTTTAAAATATGGTAATCTACAGCACAGAATTACCACTACCATCAAATATTTCCTGTAAGGATAACTATGATGTTTGAATTAAGAGTACATATTTGTTAAAAACTAAAAAAAAAATGTATTTGGAAGTTATTAATAACAGGAAGCTATCCTTGTATCATGGTTCAATGACAGGAATAAGAAATTTCCTTTAATGCAAATGAAAGTGCAACTGTGAAGGGCCATAATATTTGCTGTCCCTACAGGAAGGAAGATCAAACTGAAAATGGACAGTTTCTACTGAGAACTCTACTCAACTCTACTGAGTTGTCATGAGACTGGCCACGGATTTGAGTCCATGGTAGTCTTTGCAGGTACCTCAGTCACCTCACTGTGGCTTTCTTCATTCCTATAGTAGCAGAGTTTAACATCTTTTCAAAGCCTTACTTCAGTATTCTCTCTTGAGAGTCCACGGTTCAGTATGCAGTTAATCTGATAAGGATGCTGCTACAGGAGTCTGCAAAGCCACAAAACTAATAAGCAATATAGCAAGGAAGAGAATTAACTTTTTCTCCTCCAACATATTTAGTAGCCGAAATTCAACAGAAGAATTACACACATAGACAATATTTTATTCCCCATCTCATGTTGATAAATGCAGGAAAAATATTAGGAGCTTGATCCAGTATCAGATGAAATGCAGGTTGTCCTTTGCAATCTTCCTTTTTCTTTTGCTCTCTATTCTCAAACAGGCAAAATGCTGGCAACTAGAAATCAGATTTGAACTCTGAAATATAACTTTATACTGAATCATATTAAAAATTCAAAGGTTATGAGCAGATCATTGTAATTTTGTTATCCAGGTACTTAATTCCTTACTCTTCAGTCCTAAGTATTTGGTGTAGCTCTCTTGCCTGCTTTTTTCACGTAGTTTTCCCTTTTGTCTCTTTGACTGTGATAGTGAGAGAATAACCATTGTATTTTGTTCCGAATGTATTTTTGGTTAGGTAGTTCTGTTTTCCAAGATTTATTGCATCTCAGTGTATTTTTCTGTTGGTAAAGAACCCATCACTAGAGCAACTAGATTTCAAATAAAAACATTTTTGTTAAGAGGCCTTTTATTATCCTGAGTTTCAACTGTGTAGTGTTCTATTTTTCTTGGACAGCAAGAATAACTAGTTCTTAATTGCATCCTTTTCTTTTGACTCATAATCTCTACTGTTTTTGAAAATTTTGGGCAAGTTAAATAGCAGAGAAGAGGAAAAATATTACAGGAAAAAACGTAAAAGGTTGTAGGGGAAAAGAAACTAAAAAACACCTAGAAAATGAAGAAAGAATAAAGAAAAACTACAGGAAAATAGAGATTACTGCTCTTTCCTTGAGACTTTTATATGATGTCTCATGGACTGAGCATGATCCTCTCCCCTTTCATTCCTGTATCATACCTTCTGCAGAAGGGGTGCCAAGACCATACAATTGTAGCACAGCCCCAGTCCTGCACCAGGATCCCACGTGCCTGAGTCAGCAGTTTTCTTTGTGATCCCTCAACCACGTCAGCTTCCAGGCTGAAAAGAGGCCAGTGCAACTTTGCAGCCACAGATACTCCTCCAAACATTGCCTTGCTAAAAAGCACAATCCTAATGATGTCAGCCCTTCTTGCTCCTGTGACGAGGCAGTCACAGCCCTTCTCATTCATGGGATAGAATGCCTGCATCCAACATGGGGTGAAAGCTAACAGATACCTAGTTCTCTTGTGAGAGCCAGTGCTGAAGTTCAGTGCATTGAAGGAAGTTGAGAATTCAAACCTTCTGTAAGGTCACAAAATTCCCAAATGAGGATTATGCCTCACTGAATGTTTGGGGCAGGAGTTTCACATGCACTATTGGCTCAATGCCACTTCCGTATGGGATCATTTGCAGCAGAAAGTACCTGATATTGAATGCTTTGAGAAGCTCCCCTGAAAAAAATAAATCCTCATGCTCATTTTGATATCTGAAGTGAAATGCAGGCAGCATTGGCATACTTCTAAAGATGACTATGCTGGCTGAACTGCAGAGCATTTCATATCCTGGTGATTAGACTCCAAATGCATTGAGAAGGACAGCTGCGCAGATAACAGGTTTGGAGTCTTTTTGAATCTTGCTAATCTCTGCCACATTCCTACCTGGACATATGACAACCAGGTTGTCAGTCTCGGCAGATTCAATAAGGACTTCTCTTGCAGGGATACCCTACTCTCATCTGCATTAGAATGAATTCCTCCAGCTCCAGATTTTCGGCATGCTGGTAGAGTGTGCTGGGTCCTCAAACAGCACACTGCTCTCAGATTAATGCCTTGGGAAGAACGCAAAATTCACCAAGAAGAAAAAGAAAACATTGATGTGTTTGGGTTTTCACAGACACACATCTGATAATTCCCATAGATTTGGGGTTTTTTGCAAATTATGAAGTACAGTACTTTCAGTGGCTGTGGGAGACATGTTACAGAGTGCTGGAAACTTTATGCAGTATGAACAAAGACTGAGGTTTTTCTTCTGTAGTTAAGTCAATGCTGTTGGTATATTTTGAATCTTTCTACAAATTCCGTGCAAAATTTGTATTCTGCCATTACACTGGTGTGATACTTGGCTCTCTGTTTCCTTTATTTCTTTAGCTGTACTCAGTATTACTGCCCCTCTATTCTTTTGTCTTTCTTATTTATTTTCTCTCTTATGATTCATGTTGCACAGTGTTCTGGTAGAGACAGGAATTTCCATTTGTTCTGTCATGTGAAGCCTGGCTGTATGATATTTCTTTGTTCAGTCCTCCTACTGATTCATTCCAAAATTGCAGAAACAGTGAGTTTCATATGTGTTCAGCTATCTTCTTGTCTAAATTATCGATACAAATGCATTATATTTAGTTGTTAAAGCCAGTATTTAATTTTAGTTTAAACTGCAACTCAACTACATTTAACACTAAGCTGAATTTTAAATGAAGAGTTTTTGAGATGCAGTATAGAAAACAAAGTGTTCTGAAATTTGTCATGGAATGAATCCTTATCCCTTCCGAAATCAGCTGGGTTTAATCAAAGCATTTTCTATCGATAAATCCAAAAGGATTTTGACCCTTGAAATGATATATTTTACTTACAAATTTCTTTCAAAAAAAAGCTGTTTCAAAACAAAAATGAACAGCATTTTGTTTGGCCTTTTCTAAAATATCAAATTAGGGCATATTCCTAGCTGGAGTAGTTAAGCCATAAACTCTAATTTCAAGAGGCATCAGTTTGGTTTTGGTATAAATCATATTTTTCGAGTATTTTTTGTTTTACAGATTATGATGGGCATGTATTTTCTTCCTGAAAAACATTTTATCAGAGTGCTTTAATCAGCTCTGTGGAGAACCCAAATGATTAAGATATTGCTTAACACACCCCTAAGCTAGACCAGCACTCAGGCTCATAGTCCAAATCCAGAGGACAGAAAATATCCTCAATGAGACATGGTCAATTTCTCTAGCATTCACTTTTATATTTCTCTAACATTCAGGCTCTGCAACGCAACTGCTAAAAAGCAACATCAGAAGTATTTTTTTGAGTTATACTGTCAAAGAGATGACAGGCTGTGTCCCAACCTTCTAACCAGGTCATCTTTTCGGCTGCTCACACCAGGCTGCCTGCTGGGAGAAGCTGTTTCTCTTATGATGCCTCCAGGAAACAAAAAATTAGAACACCATATTTTTTTTTCCCAATGAATGATTTTTTTTTTATTGCATGCAATTATATATATATATTTATATCTATTATATATATTTATATCTATTATGTATATTTGCATATAATATATAAATATATTATAAATTTTATATTTATAATATATATTTGTATGATTTTTTCAGTTTTATACTGTAAATAACAAGACTTTATCATAATTGAATAAATTAAATTTGTTGGGTACGGGTACTTTTGGAATAAGTTATAAATCATGTAAGGGTTGTGTATACTTCTGATGCTTATTTCAAGTACTGAATTGGCAGAAGGGTTGTGTTTCACTCCTGGGCTTGCACTTTCTAGGAAACTTTACCATAGCAAGAAACTTCACCATACTCTTAATGTCCTTGTGTTATTATTTACTCAGCAATATTGTAAACTCTGTAAGAGTTGAGCACGAGTGTCTTTACAATGCTATGTCATGGCTTCAGCAAGGCAATGAAGAATTGAACTGTATTCTCAGCTGCCTCTTCAAAATGTGGTATTTCTTTCAACACAGCTTAGTCTGGCTAAGGGGAAAACCAACTCATCCATAGTGTATCAGGAAGCCTCTGTACAACTGTAATGATGCCAGCAGAGAGATACTTACTTGTATCTGCCCAGACATTTTCTGTCTCTATAGAGACAGTTCAAATATAGTTTGAATCAAATAATTATAACACACCACAGTAGTGCAGTGCCTTGAAAGTATTTTGATATGAAGACAGAATAAGGCACCTATTAGAATTTACTCTTCCCTTAAAAAATGTGAAGTATTCTCATGTTGGACTAACTGGCAAGTAGGGACCCATGTTTCCATGAATGGCTGCACCCTCTACAGCCTCCCATCACAGAATCATGAAAAAATGATAATAATTGTGTTCCAAGTATGAGCTCATGGTATTTTAAACACTGCACAGCATGTTTTCAAGTTTTCTCTTTCATCCAGTCCTCCGTGTTTTGATATATTATTTATTGAGAAAATTCTTATTTCAGTAATGTTGGAATTCAGAGTATATTTTCTACCCTGTTCTTGCTGCTGCAGCATCATAAGAAAAGATGGACTCAAGCTTTTAAGGGAGTTGAACTGAAATAGTACTTTTCTAAGACATAAGCTCTGCAGAAGGAGCAGTCTCCTGTAAGCAGCAGGATTCTGCTACTGCTTCAGATTATGTCTCATTTCTGAGTGTTCAGGCTATGGGAAAACTGGAAATTTGTGTGTCTCAGCCAAGATTTGCAAGTTTTCTAAATATGAACACCATTACCTTCCTTTTTTTTGTTTTATTATTAAGTCATTTTTCATTTGTTGAGGAGTTACGAAACATCACCCTAGTATTTATCTGTCATATGGGGAAGAGCCAGTAGCAGGAACTCTGGAAAAGCACACTGGAGCACAGTTGGAGCACAGTTGGAACAAGAGCACCAAATCCAGGTTAGGAATTGGCTAAGAAAGGAACAAACCCTAGAGGTTCATTCATGATTCACTTTTGCTTATCTTCACTGGAGTACTCCATGAAGTTACACAGGCTGTGCTCACAAGGGCCTGTACCTTACAAAAGATAAATGTTACCATAAGAATGACAAATGCTCAGCACTTCTGCAAATTGTGTTGGTTATATGCTGTAGATATGAAATCAATTAATTAAACTAAAACACATGTATTACAAAACAGTAATATTTTTTGAATCATAGAATAAGATGAGTTGGAAGGCACCCAGCAGGATGATCAAAGTCCAGCTCCTGGCCCTGCACAGGACCAACCCAGAGTCACACCACGTGCCTGAGAGCACTATCCAAATGCTTCTTGAACTCCATCAGGCTTGGGGCTGTGACCACTTCCACGGGGACCCTGTTTCAGTGCCTGACCACCCTCTGGGTGAAGAACCTTTTCCTGATATCCAACTTCAACTTCCCCTGACAAAGCCTTAGGCCATTCCCTTGGGTCCTGTCCCTGGTCACCAGAGAGAAGAGATCAGTGCTGCCCCTCCTCCTCCCCTCACAAGGAAGTTGTAACAGCAGTGAGGTGTCCCCTCAGTCTCCTCCAGGCTGCAAGACCAAGTGACCTCAGCTGCTGCTACGGCTCCCCTGAAGGCCCTTCACCATCTCTGTGCTTCCTTGGAGACTCTCCAGTAGCTTAATGTCCTTTTTATATTGTGGTGCCTAAAACTGCATGTAATATTCAAGATGAGGCGACACCAGGGCAGAGCAGGAAAATCACCAACTTCGGCTAGCTGATGATATATTATTTATTCAAAAATAAAAATAATTTTTACTTTGAAAAGAAAAATTTTAAAAAATATTATTTACTTAAAAAAATGTAATTTAGCATTTTTTAAATTTTCTGAATATTTATAAGGCCTTTTGAATCTATTATTAGGTAACAGAAATAGATGAAACCATCCTCTGGTGGATTTAAAATACAGATGCTTGCAGAATGTAATAAATCATTAGGTTTATTTAAAAAATTGTTGACAGACATTAATATCTGTGTCTCAATGGCTTCAAATGTAGTACTTTTAATGTGCTGTATTTTTTCTTTAGCTTTTAGTATTGGCATTATACTCTATAACTTACATTAGTAATTCACAATAGAGATTATCCTACAGCATACACACTAGGGATTACCTTTCGGACTGTTCTCCTTACGGTTCCCTTAATGCTCTTCTGTCCATCCCTGATTGTATTCTTTTTCCTCAGTTTGTTGTTCTTTTTAACCATCTCTTTCAGATTTCTGTATTTCTTCTTGATGCCTTTTTTTTTGTCCACTTAAAAAGTTGATAGAAAAGCAGATTATAAGAACTCCATCACCTGCAGTTTGCTAGAAACCCTGACCTGAAATATTATCTGCTAGCTGAGTGCTTGCTCTGCCCAGAAGATATATTAGGAGCTCTGCATGAGTAAAGATGTTTCCCTATGATCCACATACTGCATGCTCATTTGAAAGTTATTTATAGATGTGCTGTGCTCTTTCCATTTTCTATCCTTTTATCTCTCTCTCAAGATTACTGTTGCCTTCTGCCTCCCTCTAAATGTGAGCATTTCTGTCATTGCCATTCTGCTACTCTGATCCATTATTGTTCTACTTCTTTTATTTAATACAAGTCATTAATCAAACTTCATAAGTTTGGGCAAAAGGAAGAAACATGATACAAATGGATTTAGTTGCTGTCACGTGAGAAGCAGGAGATAGTGTGCTACAGTTTTACCTAGGCCAGTAAAAATTTGAATTCATTGTGCACTGCCAAGCGTTTCATGGGATTAACTTTGTGGTGAGTTAACCTCAGAGCATCTCGTTCTCCCTTCTTCCTTTTCCCTATCAAGGCATGATGCTGTACTTCAGCTGTAGCTGAACAGTCACCTTGACCTGTTTGAGTGCAGCCCCTCACTGGAGGTGTGATTCCCACTGCTCCCTTTATTCATGGCCAACCCTACATCACCCCACTATCATTTGTACAGCCAGATGATGAACTGGATCATGGACAAATTTGGCTAAAAAAAACAAACTAGCAAAAAAATCAGTTGGCTCAGGCAGACTCACTACACTGCCATGCAAATCTGGGAAAAGAAAGTGGCATCACACTTAGCAGCAGCTGCTCATATATCTTGCAGTAAAGCAGCCATGGAATTATGTCAATCAGACAGTGGTCCTGGGGGATGGGAGGGAAAAACCCTAATGACTGTTTAAGCTAGAGATCAGGGCTCCCTTTTGCACAAGTTTAGGTGTCTCAAAGTTAAATCAGGAAGGTATCAAGAAACACTGGACTTGCATGAAAAAAGTTTTTGCATTACAGTAGTCAAAAAACCTTTTTCAAGACAATACTGTAAAAATCCCTTTTTCTTTTTTTCACTTAAAAAATATTCAGCAGCCCCTACAAAGATGAACAGAGAAATATTAGCATAATATAAAATAAAATTTCTCCCAAAAGATTTCATATGTGGGAGAAGGGGAAGTGTCATAGTACTTAGCTCAGCTTACAGTAACAAATTGTTTTAGCAATACTACATGGAGGAAGGAATTTGGCTGAGCTCTTGAAACAGTGGGAGGGGAAATGAGCTGCTGGAGGTTGAAACGAATTGGTTTCTGGGGCTCCTGGGATGTTGTGCCAGCCCTGTGAGCAGTACACTGTGCATTGCTTTTGATATTAGATAGTCTGTTTTTAAAGAGAATAAAATACCCAATGACTTTATCTACTCATTTTCTTTCAAACAAAAAATAATCATTGCTAGAGCCCAAATTGTCCATAGGACTTGAAAGTAATGACAATATGGAATGCATTAGTATAACCAAATAATCATAAATAAAGCATTTATGATTTTCAGCTGAATGCTTTCAAAAAAACTGGACACAACTTTTCCAACACTCTGCTTTCAGAAATAAAAAGAAACTCATTTGAACTTGGCCAGTTCAAAATGTACTCTTGGCAATGGGAACTTTGAAAGATGCAGCATATTTGGCATCATTTGTATTTGTTGGCTTATATTACTTCTCATATAAGCATTTCAGACAGAGATAGGATGTTTTCTTAGCTCTCCTGGAATGTTCACATTAAATCATCCATACCATAGGGACACTTGTCTAGGGATCACAGTCTATTATGCATTTCCTTTAAAGAAAGAACAAAGGTAACACTTAAGCAGGTAACATTATATATTTCCACACAATCAGACTAGAAAAACAGGGAAATGTAGAGAGCTCTTCTCAGTGATAGAAAAGGGATATACTTCTTTAGTTAATTTACAAGACTCCCTTGTTTGACGATATATTTATGCATACATTTGTATTTTTAAAATTAATACTGTATTTAATTTTGACATAATAAATAGACTTTTCTCTAAATACATTGCTTAGGATAAGTGCATTCAAATAATTTTTGCTTTTTGTCCTTTTTCAGTGCTTTGTTAACATGTCTAGAGTTGTTCTCACTGTTTTCCTGGAAGTATTGCATTTTGGTCATTTTAATAATTGCTTAAGAGGAGCTTTCAATGCAAACCTTCAAGTAAGAATGTTTTGAGAGTAGGAAATATTCTTGCTCTCTGTGTAAAGAGTTTTGGGACTCCTTGTCTTGTCATTCATCTTCCAAACCAAACATACTAGTTTTCATAGACTAAGACTTGTTATTTCCTCAGCTTTGTTAGTAATATCTTGTGGAAAAAAACCCTGATTTTAGCTCTGTTCCATTCACCAAATGAAAAAAACCCCAACATATTCCCCGCCTTTATACAATGGCAGAATGATTACAGCCATTTCCAGCAGCTTACATGGTAACAAGATTATCTATATATGGCACAAACCCACATTTCTGTAATAACTGGAAAAATGGAGGAGGGTAGAATTTATGCTTAAGTTTATTTCCTCCAGTATTTCTGTGTTTGCTCTGTAAAGCTGATTTGCTGATCTGTTTTCTGCTGCTGATGCTAACGTTTTGAGGTGCCTACCAAAAGGAGAAGAAAGAACAAAGAAAACTTTGAAAGACAGAGAATCTAGAACCAAACCTCAATAAATCCATTACCTAACCATAAATATAAGGGGGTTTAAACATTCAGCGTATCCTACCTAGAAAAGCTAAATTGTGTTACAGTACCTTGATTTGTTCTTGTAAGTCCTCCTGTGTTCTCTCTGTGCACTTGCATTTACATTTGAGAACCTTTGCATAACATGCTGCAATAATTTGCTGCCTATTAAAAAGGAGTTCTATCTATAAATTTTTTCCAAGTAATACCATCCTTCCCAGCCATAAAAAACTGGTGTAAGCTTCTTGAGAAAGAAAGCAGTCATAAAATGAAAAATTAACAATAGTCTTAAAAAAGTAATATTGGAATGTCTGTTCACTTAAAAGGTGCCTGTCTGAGTTCATCATCTTTCTTTTCCTTTTTCTTCTTTCCTTTTAAATCTCCTCATTGAAACTAGAAGCAGTGCATGGATCATCTTGAAAGATCAGAGCCACTAATATGTTTTCAAAAAGGTATTTTTTCCTATATCTCATACCTGTAAGCTTTTTTTTGAACAGGCAGACAATCTAGGTTTACTGTTGTCCACAAAAAAAGTTGTAACTGTGGGTTAACAGTAATAACAGTAATAAACTTGTGGCTTTTCATTTTAGCTCTGCAAGGAGTGCCCTTGGTCACAGTTGATCAGATTTAACATGTATTTTGCTTCACAGTTACACTCTGCCTTTTACAGTCACAAATACTGTAACTGTAGTTTTAGTCTCCTTTCACTTGAACTTAATTTTAAAAAAGAAAATATAAACAATGAAATGAACAACTGAGCTAGTGGTTTCCTTAGGAAAACTTAACACTGTCAATGTTTTCTGAAAGTTGTACCTTAATTACTCATAGAGGTCGATAAGAAAACAAATGTTTTAGCAATCAATATGGTCTTAGATACACCTGGAATACTTTTTTTTTTTCCAAAGTGGGAAAAAAATTACTGTTCTTATTTTACTATCAAGCTTATGCAAATATCATTGCACCATCCTTCAGAGCTTATTTCCTGCAACAGGTCTTTGCTATTCAGAATGACTCTGGCAAGGCAACTAAAATCTGAAACCCATCCACTGTTTTTCTCTATACTTGGGTTCCTTCAGTAGATATCAAACACAAAATGAAGTTTGTAGATGCATTTTCCTTTGCCCTCTAATGGTAAATGGACAGATACTGTGTTTGCCTTGGCTATTGCAGATGATGTTTAGTAGCCTGTTTCCCTCTTGAAAATATGTTGCCTCATGCTCCACATTTTTTATCAATATTTACATTCTTAAAGTTATAGTGGCTGAAGGTCTTGTTGTCAATACGATTTCCACTATATAGGACCTCTGTCCCTCATCTGAGCAAGCCTGGAGATCCCAGAACAGCAACTTAGTCACACTTTATGCCAATTTCTGCTTCTATGAAAAGATCTAACAGTCTGAAAAGCCAAAATCTTCCAGGTTTCCCATACCATCTACATCCTAGTGGATTGGAGAGCAGATTCTGGCATCCATTCTAAACATAACAACTCAAAGAACAATTACTGTTGGAGTAATCTGTCTCCTCTTTTCCCATGTGCTGTTGAATCCTCTTGTAAGTAACTGATTAGCAGAGAGCTGATGTTCCCTTCAGAGAGTGTGTATCCATCAAAATGTTTGGAGCTTTCTCCAAAATGGATTTTGGAGCCCAAGGCATCTTCGAATACAAAAATTTTTCTCCTTCTGGATTCCTCACATATTCTGATGAAACCTGCTGCTTTTACTGGGTTTTGCAGTGTCATGAAGGACAAAAAGAGGACACAAAGCCACCCCAAAGCTCACAATGCCTCTTTACCAGCACACAGTCTGGCTCTCACACCTGCTAGACAGCAGGTATTTAAATGACTGCAGTGTTACTGCTGAGTCTTAGGGGAATAAATGTCTTCTTTAAGTTGCTTATAGTTTAATATTCATGCTATTTTTTTTACTTCTTTTGTAATGTCTGGTGCTTAACACACATAACAGACCTGCAGTGCTAATATAAGTTACCAAGCTGCTCCTTCCTTTAGAGGTTCTGTTACAAGGCAGGACCCAGATGTTTTTCTCTGGAGACTTACTGTTAGATCTTTATCTGAAATAATGTTTGACATGTGCTTCTATTATTTTAAGCTCTTCTTCTTAGAATTGATCTTCAGGATCAAACTTCTCATTGTTAGGGTTGGTGTGATGCTGCTGTTGCCTTTTCATCATCTTCTCACTCTTGGATCCTGGCTGTGTATGTTTGTCTGAGAAAACTTTGTTCAAATGTCACCCCATTGAGCAATGGCACACTACAACTTGAGACAACCATTTCTGCACATGGGATTATAAGAAAAGAAAATTGAGCATATATATTAAATAAGTCTGTTCTCCAATCTGAATAAATAAAAAACCCCAACTTTTCTGGTATGTGTGGATCACACCTAAACTCTCCAGCATTACTGCAGCAGTCAGAGCAAGCTTTATTGTATTTCACTTCTTTTAGTGCAGGTCATTTTAGAAATAGTGGTATTATTGGTCAAGTTGTCAGCAAGATTAGACAAGCATTCAGTGGAGTTGTGGGTTACATATTACTGGGCTCAGTCAAACTGTATTTGGTAGTAGATTATTTACTTAAAATATTGTGACTTTGTGTTTATGAAAATCACTAATATCTTTATCTCCAGACTCATGCATGACCTTGGAACTAATTTTATTTGGTATTAGATATGCCCTGATTGTCCCAAAAATGTATATGTAAAAATAGCTCTTGTATTTCCAGCATTTGCAATTGCTAAATCCTGTTTTCTAGCCCATCACCAAGGATAACATCTGATTTTACTCTCAACTAGCATCTCAGATAAAACGGCATATAGGAAAAACATGCTTCTGGAGATCATGCATCCTTGGCATATTATATGACTGGTTTATATTCTATTTCTCCATCCTAGAAATTATTCCTTCACCCTGACAACCTGAAAAAGAATTTATGTCCATATGTCTGTCATACTTGATTCTCAGTTTTGAGCTGCAATGATGTGATAAATCAGTTTTGTGCAGCTGATGTTTTTATATTTTTTACTGGCATGCTTCAGGTATACACTTTGAATCTGATGTGCATCAGCTGTAAACCTTTTCATTTTTTATTTTGTTGTTTAGCACTCTACTAATTTTAAGATTTAGGAACAATCTCTGCCAAAGCTACTCCATATTTGGCACAGCTCAAAACTGCAGTTAATGTAAGTTTTGAAGATTTCTTCCCCACACCCAAAACTATTCTACTAAGCAGGCAGGAAACTAGTAAGGATTAAGGTGAAGAATTACATAGAAGATTGTAAATCTTGACCCAGCCACCTTACCTTAATTCCCATCCTCTGTTGCTCTGCTGACATTACTGATCAGCTCTGTGTAATGTGACCTTCTTCCCAGTTCTTCAATAAGCCACAGCACTGCAGTGGCAACTTGAACATCCCTTAGCAGGAGCAGCAAATGGAAATGGGTGGAGTAGCTTAAGACTCTTTCCAACAAAATTCTTATACCTATGGGCCCCCCTCTGCCTTTGTGAGGGTACAGGAAACCACACATGAGTACCCATTGGCTTGGGTATCAAAACCATTTGTTTGCCATCCTGATGGACGCCAGCAGTCCTTGGGACAGCTGATGCCCAACTTGCTTCTCTCTTAAGCCAACTTTGCCCAGTCCAGCAGCTGATGAAGAACAAACTGTGTAGGAGCATATAAGCTTAAATATATACTATTATTAAGGACTACCAGGCTCATTTTGTTTGACAGCTTTCTTCATCAAGTTGCCAGGAATTCTGAAGAAGACCAAGCCCCATTATATTACTGTGCTAATGTACTTAAATTTTCTTTAATAATCTGAAGCTAATGGTATGCTGGGCCAGCAACTTAATTTTACAAGATAAAGACTTGACTATTCCAAAACACTGAAGTTATTCACTGGACACAGAATGAATCTAATTCTCTTAGATCAGAATTTACATGATATTAAATATATTCTGACAGCACAGTGATAGAGAAGATTAAAAGAAAATAGTGTGCAGAACTGTACTGGCTGCATCCATCTTCATATTACTTTGGGGAAGATTTTTTCCCTTTTAAACTTTGAGTTCAAAGAACCTCCCACAAAATGCAAGGAAAAGGAGAGGGGTTCAAATCTAACAGCTCATGTTTGTTACTATTAACAAGCCTCTGATTTCATCAGTCACAGCAAGTGATCTGGATCTATTATGAATCATCAGATAAGAATTCAGGCATATTATATAAAAAAACCAGACATTCAATTAGTAGCTGGAATAATGTTAATTAATAGACATGGATCAAAATTTTTTTTGTACAGTAGATCTTCACACAGCATAATACTAACTTATTAATATGAATAAATTACCATGCTATGATCCCCAAAATGTACAGCAGGTTTAGCCAAGTGCCCTTGCAAACAGCAAAGATGTCAGACACCAGCGTGAAATAGCATTACCAAATTCCTGGGTATCTTCTGTCTTTGACTGGTTTTTGACTGTGGGCTATAATTGCACAGGCCAAGGACAGATAGTTGTGATTTGTGCTTCTTCACAGCTTACCACAGCTTTCTGAACTGGAAAATTGCCGACTGGACAACATCCAGCAACCGCCCAGGGCTGTGCTGGGATGGCCAGAAACTTGGGAAGGTAATCATTAATCTGTGCCCGTGCGGCTTGGGCAGATACCAGGCTTGCTCATGACCTGCCCAGGGCACTGAAGAAGCAGGATTTCTGACAGAGGCTCAGTGTTGCTCCCTCACAGATCTGAATGTGCTGGCAGGGCTTATGCCAAGCACTCAGCCATCAGTAAAGGACACAGTAAAGAATCCTGAATAGAAGTGAATGGATGAACAAAAGAAAAGAGTTGGCAGAAGTCATTGTTTAGCCCTGATAGTTTCTTTGCCCCAGCTTCCTACAGACAATATGTTTCTTTTTTAACCCTTATTATGCTTTTGAATGCTTTTACTGTGCATGTTGTTAGGGTTATAAAGATTTCTTTGATGTATTGCTATCCCTTGTGTTCATGTCTCAGCTTACTATAGGGAACAGCAAGTGTTCTTCCTCGTCTTTGGGCTAGAGAAAGCTGCAGATGCCTCAAATGCAGTGTCCTCAGCCCTCCTACTAGGTACACTGTTGTGCTTCTCTGTAGCATCCCACCACTCCAAGGGATTTAGGCCAAGTGAACAGGCACAGAGAGCTGAAACTCAATTTCTTTTGAGGCTGGACCACTGTCACCTCGTGAACTTGTCCTGAAGCTTATATTATATCATTAAACATGTATGAGCTTGCAATAGTCTGTTGTATCTGAGCAATTGATTAAATGGATTCCACAGAGAAAATCTGGAGATTCAGGTACTTTGGACTTGAAGCAATTGTATGTGTACGGCAGAAGTTATAATTCCTTCTCTCAGGCATAAGATTTGAAAATAACTTTTCACAAAATGAAACTCACAAAGGGGAACAGGATTTTTTTTCTTGCACGTATTAAATTTTTTCTTTTAAGCAGTTGTATTAATAAAGGATCACTAGAGACATTCACTGTCTCTAAGCCTCTGGTTTTAGGAAGGTGTTCATCTGATCTTATAAAACATTAAGCATTACTTGTGATCTTGCATCACTATATTTTAATAAAACACCTCAACCCTTCTTTCTTCTATCCTCCACTTCCCTGCTCCTGGAGTTGTTTTTCTAGTTCAGCTTTTCTTCTTGTATTACATTATTTATATAAATAATTTCCATTGTCCAGATTCATGGAGCTTTCCTTCCAGTTTGACTTCCCAGGAAATTACCTTCCGTATTAAATAAGGACTAAATTCTGTTCATTCAACCATCTCCACAAGGCAGAATATATAAAAGTGCAGCCAAGGCATGAAGTCTCACTGATCTTCTCTCCCCAGGTTACCTTGTACCTTACAACCAAGTTGTGGTGTTGGGGTCTCTGCACACAGACCCTCACAGACCCTTAAGGACTAAGCTCTCCCTGGAAAACCTGGGCTGATGTAAAACCTCTATGTATTTGCTCATGAAATAAATGTGAGTTCAAACTCAAGGAATGTCTTTACACAATCCTCTAACAGATCTGGTTAGATTTAAATCAAATTTGATAAGATTAATTTTGAACTGTAACTTCTGATTCCTGTTCCTGACTTGTGAAAAGGTATATATGAACAAATCTGGCAGATTTTTTCTGTCCTGTCCATTCAGAAATTAGGTTTTACTTTCATGATTTATACATCGAGCATTACTGGCAATAGAATACATTTCCTTATCATACTTTAAAAATTCTCCTTACTGCACAAAATTTGCTTTTTAAAAATGTCATTTTAGCTTTCCTAGTGTAAAGCATTATGAATAAATTTATGTTTAAAAATATCTGAGCTGATAATATTATATCCATACTCTGTAAATGTAATATTTAGAAAGTTATATGACATAAACCCAGTATAATATAAATAAACCCTGTAGGGTAGATTATTCTGTTGGAAGAAACTCAGAAACCTGAGTTCAACATGTATGAAAAGATGAACCCTTCTATTTTTAAAAAATATCTTTCTGTTTCAGAACAGTTACCACATTACATTACTGTTAAGACTTTTTGAGGTAAAGTCCATGAAAAATAATCTGCTTAAGACCAAACACAGTCCAAAACCCACAGGCACCAGTAAATCTATGTAAGAAAATGTACTTATACACACTGTTCTGACAATGGCATGGGGTATTTTCAGACTCCTTTGGAAAATTTAATCATATAATTACATCTATTTAATCACTTTATTTAACAGAATGACAGAACTTTACTGAAATGTTATTAGAGCTTTTAATTTTAAATTGATTATTGAATAGACTAATTTTGACCTTTAGCCAAAGATAAAATTAGCCATAAAAGCAAAAGAATAAGATCTTCAGGTACTGCAATTTGTGATAGCTACTACAAGGTCAGCAGAGCTTTGCAAGTTTATCACTCCTGTCTACTCAATTAATTCAACACATCTGTTTGGATTCTAGATGTGCCAAGAGACCTAGTGTAAATGATGTAATAACTTCACAGAGATAATATTTTTTATTATTTTTCTAAGCCCTGAAGTTACTCCTGAGTTCTGTATTATGAACACATTATTTGTTGTTCTTAAATTCTGTCTATACAGTAAACCAATTATAAGCTAAATTTTTAATGTTTTATATTTTGCATATCTCACTTCACTAAAAAGAACATCCAGAAAACTGCAAATAATTTTTACTTTATCATTTTAAAGGAATGGCTAATAGACAATTTTTTTCCCCTGTGGTTTTCTGTTTGTTACAGAAAAGCTCTCTCAGGACTTGCTTTTGTGAGGGTTCACTGTCATTCCGTAAATGCAGTTAGTAAAGGTAATAGTGCTACGGAAATATAGATATTATTAGACATAAGAAATCATTATGTTGGTGATCCAGTCTGTTCAAAATACCCATCAATTCTTTGGGATTTACAGCTCAGTACAGAAGAAGAGCAGTCCCTCATTGATCAGCAAATTCAAGAGCAAGTAACACACAAACATGAGAACGTGCTCTGTATCTTCTCAGTGGAGATACATCCAATTTGATTGTCTTGCTGCTCAGAGAATGACTTACCATGACATGTTCTCTTTGTGCATTATTTTGTACTGACTCTCAGTCTTTGTGATGATACAGGTCCCTTTAAAGACTATTTTTCTTCATTTACTCACACTGTAGGCATAAATTAGCCACGGCAGTTTTCACTAATTGGTCAAAATTCCATGCCTAATTTATAGTATTAAAACCTGTTCCATTCCCTGTAATTCCCAAACTCTGCAGTTTAGACTGTAACTTTCAATGATGACCCCAGTATTTGCAAACTCAGACATTCCTGCCTTTCAGAGTGTACAAGAAACAATTTATTAGAGAAAGCCATATGTGCCATTTTGTTTATAAGCTTCCATAAACTGAAGATGTCTGCAGATACCATTTGTCCATTTGTTCTTCAGGATTATAGTTCTTCAATCATATTTGTGTTTCTAATGAGGCATGTTTCATGAAAAAGACTAAAAACCATGTTCAGTCTATGCAATTAGAGAGTTAATGTCATTTTTATATTTTGTACTTAATTGTTACTTTATGTACGGAAAATTTGACAAAATGGTTACCTGTAAATGCTTAGTTAGGGAGATGATACCTGCTTATACAGTGTTCTTGCCCATGGTACCTCTGTATTTAGTCCTATGAAGTCTTTAGTCAATACTAACCGAAATTAATCACTTTCAAAATGAATAGCTATGTCACACTGGAGACCATAACGAATTTTGCAGCTAAGTACCATTTCTGTATTTCAAAGAAAGGTCAAAACTACATATTGTATTCTGAACTAGACTGCAATCTCATTTATATGTAACGAGTCTCAAAAGGTTATGACTTCACATTCATTATGCTGTCATTACAATCTGTATATTCTTCCTCTAGGTCCCAAGACCTATACATTCTCCTCATGGAGTCAGTATACATTTATTAGTTAAAAAATAATTTAAATTCCTATTGTGTTTGACAAGTAGTATAAGCTGTAGGTGTTAACAACTCTGTCTTTTTCCTCTCGGTCACCTTTGTCTGTAGTGTACAAGCAGTATGCACAGGCCTGCTGTTCACATTAGAGGAAAGCATTCCCAGACCTAGGAACCATCAACAGGAAATTCTGAGATGAGGGTGTACCTTCGTGCTGCTCTTCATTCATCACCTTTGTCATCTTAATAATATTCAAAGGCAAATTCAGATGTATTTCTAATTCTAAACAGAACTTCTGTCATAATTCAGACACAAGCTGCACTTGTAATGTCTTTACCTTTCAAATTTCCTGCTCACAGAAAATTTACACTTTGTGATCCAGCTGAAATCCATAATTTGTGAGAATAGGCATCCTATCCTCACTGTAGTGTTGTGCCATCAGAGACTTCTTGCTGCAGCCCTGAGTGCCAAGATAGGCTGTCCTGTGCAGGCTATGGACCTCAGCTACATCTTCCCCGTTACCTGCCTCTCACAAGAGACAGACCTTGTCAGCTGCTCCAGGATGTTTTCCCTGCGTCTGAGTCAATCCTGCATGACCACAGTCCTTACAATTAGGATGGCTCTTTTCACATATACTATTTTTCACCCTGCTAATTCAAATACCTCCATGCTGGACAGTCAGGCCTTAAGTAGATGTTTACTAAAATAAATGCTAGTTTCCAATTCTTGATATTTTCTGCCCTGTTAATATCATAAAATCTCGGAATACTTTCCTACCTTGAACCGTTGGTTAGTTCTTCAGATTACTTTTCCTAAACTTTTTTTTTACTTTAGCTCTTCATCATCAAACAGGGTAATATAAAACAGATAAATCAATGTTGACATATTTTAGTTGCGTCTTATACTGCATGGTATAGCTGTATCTTAGTAGAAAAAAAGGAATAAAAACTATATTTTGAGGACATTACTATATTCACAACTATTGTGAGGAAAGATATTAAAAGCTATTAAATTATTCGGTTGTGTGAAATATTTGCACAGCTCTATTAAATGTCTACAAGAAATATTTCCAGTTTTGTACTTAGCAATTTCACATAGTGGATATTAGAGTTGGTGGAAAGACAAGAAGAAAATCTGGCAAGCAAAATATCTTTTGAAAAATACAGGGAAATGAAATGTAGTCTTGTTTTGGTAATACTAAAACACAGACTAAGTTTTAGGGAGCATATATTTATTTTTTCCTTTATCCCCAGTGGAAATCACAGTCCTGAAACATGTATTTTTTTTCTGTGGTATCCACAGGGATTGCAAGATGTTTAAAAATGACTGCTACAGTCTGCAGTAGTCTGCAGGTAGCCTTGCAATTCCAGGAGGGAAATAGAAACCTAAGTCCATCCTATCCTAGGCACATTGATACTTAATTCTAGGCTGAGGAAAAGGGCCTGTTTCCTGAGTGCCTACAGAGGATTAAGACAGCCCCAAGCTGGGTTTAATACAGATATTACACTCTCTCAAAAAGCAGCTGAGAAGCTTCCTATCAATTAATTCAATATCACACTAGTTAAGGAGTTAGAAAAAATAGGTCCAAATTTAGGATTTAGCTCCCTGCCTAATCGTGAGGCGGCTTGAAATTTATATTTGGCATCTGCCAGCATATCAGATTCTTACCAGGGCACAATAGTGTCAGTATTCTGAAATGGACCTCTGGAAGCTGGTGGACTTTGCATTAACAACAAAATATCAACTGACGCCAAAGTAAAGACTGGTTGAATCCCCCACGCTTTAGGGTGTTTAGTATTCACAGTTTCCTTCTGCAAAATAATCAAGCATTAAGGAATTCATTAGTAGACATTAGAAACATTTTAGACATCGGCGTGGCAGGACCACTGGGGGTTCCAGCCCCTCGCTAATGCCCGGCTGAGGCGGCGACGCGTACCCACGGGAGCGCTCGCGCGCCCTCGGGCCAGCTCCCTCTCACCTGCTCTCACACAGCCTCCTCTGGCACCACAGCCCCCTCCTCTCAAACTGCACACTCCAGCAATGCACAGCTGAGGATTACTCTCGTACCTAAAGAATCCTGACACGCAGTTTACATGCACTGACCCTGTCAGGAAATTGTAGCCTGATTTGGTACCATTTTTGGTGTCTCCTCTGAAGCATCTCTAAACATGAAAATCCACCAGACTTTGATATTTTAAAGGAACATAAACATCTGGCTTTGGAATTGAGACTGGTCCAATGGCTAAAGCAAGACTCAGGATGTAAAAATAAAGACTTTGAATATTTTGTCTTGAGAGGTAAAAGTACAGTAATTGATAGTAAAAAGAAGCAGAGGAAGGCATATCGTTATAAAGACAGAGCTTAACAGGCAAATGTTTTCAGACTTTGATCTTATTTTACAGCTAGCACCATGGAGTTTTTCCATATGGGAAATACATTGCAGTTTATTTTTTGGATAAAAGATGTGGAAGGTAGACTGGTAGTAAAGCTGCCAGTATTATTTCTACCAGGTGAATCGTGAGACTGCAGGCTTTCTACAGTGATTTTATTTGTTTTTCAGTCCACAGACAGAGCAAGGCTGTGCTAAATAAAATAAGGTATAATTACATGAAAAATTAAGATGGATCATGACACTCTGAAATACACATACTATAAAATGTAGATACTATCAGAAAGTTACCACTGTGAATTCTGAGCATGAGTTCTTATTTTACTGGCAAAGATTTTTTTTAGCATTCTCACTACTTTTAAATACCATGTTTATTGCAAAACATGTAGTTGCTGGGTTAATATAAGGGATTACAGTAATCAGTTATATTTAAATGGCATGTTAGTTTTCTAAGCAGCAGTTTATCACAAATTACTTCTAGAAAATGTAATTTAAATGAGTCATCTCTTTCTCTTACGTCAAAAAGAAATTCAGACTAAATCCATTTTTTGCCTTTTAGATTTTCTACAATTATTTTCATGAAGAAAATCTCAGACCCCTACAACCCAATATAAAAATTGATATTTATCAATTAGATCTCTGTTACATTATCTAATACTTGAGTGTTAGCAAAATGTCAAATGTCCTGTATCTCTCCCAAGAATAATGACATGGACAAATTTTCAGACTTTAACTGGTCAGTATAAAGTTACTTGGAACTATTATTAACTCTTCTCCCTGAAGTTTTTCTTCCCTCTGTCGGATTGAACAGCCTCATTCAACTGTTCTTTTCCAAAACACTTCAGTTTATTTCTTAATAATACTCCATTATACTTATTAAGTGAAATCCTGGCACATTTATCCCAGTAACAATTTTTTTTCAGAAAAAACAAGTTAAATCCAGACATCTGGGCAGCTACCAAGATTTTTGTTTTATTGGTTATCTTGAAACCTGTGCATCAAAATTCTCGATTCGAAACCAGTTTTCATTTTTCAAGCAACTAAATTCATACCATGCTACATAACCTATCACTTGGCTTCCTTGCTGCAGAACAAGCAATTTTTCAGTTAGCGACTATCTTGTACCTTGTATCTTGCTAGCATATGCAGCTGCTGTGTTATGTGTGGATAGCCAGTGCTGTCTCAGTTAAGAAACAGGGAAAAGTCTTCACAGCTACTATATCCATCAGGGCTTTTTTATTGATTTCAAATTATTCTCTTTTAATTAAATAAATTTGCATCCTGACATGAATATGGATTGGTATCTCATGTTCACTGCATTGCTCGACTTTTTTTACAGCATTTGACAAAACCACTGCTATGTGTATTGTAGTGTTGCTCTTCCTCAAGCCAATCTGCTGGCCAGTTCTAACATTTGCACTGTCATCCTTAATAGCTTTATGTGCAGTGTAAAGGAAATGAAAGAAATGCTGTTCATCATCAGAGTCTGGAGAAATCTCTACGTGCCTTTTTAGGCTCTCTTTTAGAGCAAATGAATGACACAAAAGTTGTTGTCAACAGTGTAAAGGCAGATCCTAAAAGAATCCCTGGGAAAGCCTCTGAAGAGAGAGAGTTTGTGTCACATACAGCATTAGAGAAGATATAGGGTGGGGATATTTGGGTTCCAAGAATCACTCTCACATGAAAACAACATAATTATAGGGCCAAATTTCTTAAAAGCCCAAACTCAGCTACTAGTCTGAAAGTCTAGAGTAGATGCAAAGATTACTAAAGTATTTTTGGAGTCTAAGAGGTATTATGAGTATTAATGGCAGACATAGCCATTGGATGGTGCTGACAACTTTCAACTGTAAACAGAGAAAGCTAGAATTACCTTTCCTTCTGGTAAATGTCAGCTTGAGGCTTCTGACATTCTGTCTAATGCTATTTCCTTTCTAAAAGTAACTTTTTCTAAAAATAATTTATTTTTGACTGCCACATCTAAATAGGAAGAAACTATACTTGCTTTACTCTTCCAGTATTACACAACTGTAGCATTTGCCTTATGTTAAAGGAAAATGTGAAACTTGAATCAATATCTTCTCATTACTAATTCTTTAGTATTTTTGTTGCTTACTGTGAGACATAGTAGTATGAAAATGAAATCTTGCTTATAATGAAGCGCTATTTGATGCTAAACACTGTCATATTATTGCAGTATCACTCATAGTAATATTTTAATATGTGATTAACTAAACTAGGTAAATGAGGAATGTAATTAAATGCTGTTCTTAACACGTAAAATAATTTAAGAGAATAGCTGAGCGATGGATCAGTTCAGATACCTTACAGGAAACATGAACAAAACCAGCATTACTGTCTCCCACTTGAATAGAATGTCAGCTGATTTCAACATGAAATCCTCCAGAATTCTGTGAAGTACAATACTGCTTTCTTTTGGGGGCATTGTAGGTTAATAGCGTATTTAAGCCAAGCTGAAATAAGACAAATGTTTCAATCAATTCAAATGACATAGAGCTGAAATTCTCAACTTAGTGTCTACTGAGACCTCCTTTTTCAGCTTGAGAGTTCTTATCTCTCCAGTCAAGCAAAGTCTCCTTGGAAATATGGAAGGTCTGTAACCACCCTAATGCCCTGACACTTGCCACTCCATTTGAGCATTATGACTCTTTCGACTCATATCCTTTGAAACATGATGGCAGTTTCTTTTTTTTCCCCAGTTAGCTAATTAGACTCTATACTAACTAGACTCTAGACTTTCATCTTGAAGGATGAAAACAAAGAAAAAGNAAAAAAAAAAAAAAAAAAATAAAAAAAAAAAAAAAAAAAGAAGGAGCCAAAATGTTCTTGCTTACTGATATGAAGTCCACATTTCCCTGGACTCTTAGGAGAGGATAATTAGTGAAGAAGATTTAATACAAGTATAGTGAATAACTAACACAGATGACTGAGGAACAAAGGTATGAAGAACTTCCCAACAAAGCACTCTAGGTAACTTTCTTGTAAATCACATTTTCAAAGTTCCAAATAGTTGCCAGCACTTTCTGCCTTTGTCTGTGTATGAGACACTTGTGGAAATAACACTGTTTAATTCAGCACAGAAAAAAATCATCAATTTGTTCAGTTGACGTCCCTGACAAAAGACAGTTAACTGATTACATATTCCATCTTGCCTCGAGTCTCCTGGTAGGGAACTACAAGAGAAGTAACAATCTCTTTGTCATCCACAGTTTTTTGTGTGTGTATGAATCATAGCACAAATCTGAATAATACCACCAGCTGGTACAAACGTATGGACAATGGCAGGGAGCACATCATTGTTCAGGTTTAGGATTTAGAAGAAAGATTGATGCTGCTTTCATTTTCTCTTTGTCCTCACTTTTCAGATATTTCACAGAACTATGTTCATGCTTTTACAAAACTAATTCCAAGATGTTCAGGAACTCCGTTAATGATTTATTCTAGCATCTCAAAAGGAGCACAAATGTTGACAATATATTGAATATTAAAATTCCTCAAGCATTTCCGTATTTATATTATTTAAATAGCTGTTTTACAAGTTATGTGTTGTATTCTGATCCTCCTATCTCTTGAGAGCATATTTACCTAAATAAGTTCATTCAGCTTGCCAGCTATTTTAAAATTGACTAATTTCATCAACTCTTCATTAATCCGTATAACAATTTTCTCCTTGTATTTCTATCCCCCCTGCAATCCATTTATAAGAGCTTTTATCCTTATACTGCCAACTGGGAAAACCTTTAATGAAATGAAAGCTGCAGTAAGAGATTTCCTGTTTTGTATCAATGCCTGCTGGAGTGTTCTTTGTTTGATGAGTACAAGGACAGACCTAAAGAACAGCAACCTGAATATGTGGCACTAAACTTTCAGGGTTTACAGTTGAATTTTACAAAATCCAGTACCACTTACTAGGCTTGAATGATGCTGCAGCTTTTGCTCTGAGAAATTTGAAGTTGATACAGAGGATTTTAAACAATAAAGATCAGACATATATTCTCCAAATATTCTTAAGTAGGACACTGCAACTCAGTGATCTTCAAGAGCTACCACTGGGTTTCTTGGTGGTCTCTAGTCTAGTCTAGCCCAGTACTGCAGCACCACAAAATCAAACTGAAGAGAGTTTATTTGAGAGGAGCTGCCTGCATAAGGGAATTTTTTTCTTTGTAAGTCTAGGGATTTGCTCTGCACGACCTTTGCCTTTTGTTACTTATTTTCTCTTTCACATGTCTTTCTCCATCACCCAGTTTTCTGCATCTTGAAATAACAAACAGTCTAAATGAATCGTAGAGTTAAAAAATTATATGAAAAACAACTACCTAAGGAGGGCATTTCTCTTTGCTTTTTAAATTATGGGAAATAACTTTCTTGCAGCAGAATAACCTTGATTTTCTAGTAGTCTCTACCTCTACATGGAGGAATTTGATAGCTCAGAGTCGAACTCCAGCAGAGTCAAAACCACCTCTGCTCTGATGGCACCAGTTTTACATCTGAATTCTTATCAGTCATCCTAAGAGCCATCCTGCATTTATATTAGAGAGAAAATGCTATTAATACTAATGAAATACTAATTAAAATCACTTCTGTTACACTTGAAGACAGAGGAAATACCCCTGTGGATGGCAAAGAAAATGCTAGCAGGTCAATGAAATTTTGTAATCCCTATTTTAAATATTATTTTACCAGAGAAAAGTCAGTCTAATACCAGTTACATATTACAAATGAGGGTTTGGGGGGTTTTAGGCATAACTTTTGTCTTTAACATGAAAAGTTATTATGATAACAAACCTGCTATATACATCTCATTTGCACTGAAATCTTCATAGCAGAATGGGCAAATAACAATGAACTTCTATTATTTCCTGTATGAAAAGGTAAGTTTGTCGAACAAGTTTTGCAAGGTATGTGCAGTAGTAAAAACTTATGACTAGATACACCATATACATTCCTCAGGACTCTAAATGAAAAATAAACTGCGATAGGAAAATAACATTTTGATAAAAATACCTTTTCCCATCTCTTTTTGGAGCATTGACTATTCAAAAGCAGAAAAAGGCCATTTTCAGTAATTAAACTAGAATATATACTGTGTCTAATATGACCTACTCTTTGCACTAAAAAAATCAATAATATTAAGAAGCACCATAAATCTCATTATTGATTATTTTATATTTCTTTAATAGCTCTATAAAATGCATGGTGAAATTTTTTCTTTAAATCACATTCAGCATAGTTTGGTCATAGGATTCCCTCTTCATTTCATCTGAGACACACAGTCAGTATTTCAACTATACCATAGTAGTTATAAATAGAGGCAAACAGGGATGCCTAGAGATTTAACCTCAATGCTATTAGAATACATTCTTATTAGTGAATGGTAGCAGTTATGTTCTTTCTAGAGATATGAGCCTGCACATTTTATGCCTGACCTAATTTAGTAGTATTCCATGAAAGTATTCTTAAAAAGAAGAAACCATTTTTGTAAATTTGCTGCTCATTTTAGAAATCTCAAGAGTTCTCATTAACAGAAAATTAGATTCATGTGATCAAGAAAGCTTTTGTCATCCTGCAGATGAAATAAGCCTGTGTGGAGTCATGAACTAAATTGAAACGATTTGAAAAAGCAGCTAAAACTTTTGAAAGAGGCTTTCTTCTGATGATCTTACTAAAAGGAGAAAGGAATATCACTATGAAAACCAATTATTCATATGAATAGATAGTTTCTGTGAAAAAAATGCAGCTAACAAGGAGGTCCAGACTTGGCATTGAATGTGTCTATAGATGCCTGAAGCAGATTTAGTCCCCTTGCTGCATGGTCTTTGTTTGACATACAGGCAAACAGCTCTTACAGCAATGCCTCCAGATACAGCAACATCCTCTTACTGTACACAAATGGAAGCCTACATGTTTTTCTGTTATTAAAAGCAGGTTGGCATATCATGAGGTGTTGTACAGTCCAGATGGCTTCCTGGAATGTTTAGAAGTTAACTACTATTAGCAATATACAAAATACAAATGTATATAATTGTATATATTTTTGTTTTGTATATATATTTGAAAAGATGTGATTTTTAATGTATATGCATTGTTTATCTTTAAAAAACAGATGAGACAGACTTCTGCATAAGGGTAGCTCATTCTCCATATTTATGGCTGGCATAGAAAGCTGTAACTGTGTCTAGTTGATCAAGGCCAATGAGAAAAGTCATCAAGGCTGTTAACTGCTGGTGAGATCTGCTACACACACACTTCAAGTTAAAAGAAGGGCAGAGAGAGGGAGAGGAGATGCTTTTGTGGCTTGTTGGTTTTAATTTTGTGATATTTTGAGAAAATAAACCCTTCCAGCTGTATCACAAGCTATCCTTGACAGCAAAAAGTAGTTTTAAATTGTACATCAAACCTCAAACGGCCATCTTCTCAAAAAAAAAGGCAAGATTTTATATAATGAAGAAACAGCAATCAATTCACTTTCCATCACCTTATTTGCACAAGGAATATATTAGTTATTCCCTCCCTTGTGGGCACTTGCTGGAAAATATGAAAGTCTGAATCAGTGGTAGAACTGCGACTTTCCCAGCAGGTTTGCACCAATCTATTCTCCCATAAGTTAAGCATTCCTTCAGTATCTGTACTTTATTAATACATTAAACTTGTGCTTTTTCCAGAAAACTGCATATTGGCATCACCCATTGAATTCTTTTACTTTTCCAGATCATTCCATGCATTTACTCTCCTATGAGACTCAAGACAAATCCTATGGTAACTTTCAAGGAAAAACATCTATAGTCCGCATTTAATAAGTACTGCAGACTCAAACGTCATATTTAATTAATCTTAATACTTCCAAAACTTGAAGCACTCTGGCATGCCCATTGTGTTTAACATCCCTGTTTAAATTAGGAATTTGTAAGTATTTCATTATTGCTTATGATTACTTTTAATAACAAAAACCATCCCAGGGCTGCAGGGAGCACTAGCGATGGTTCGGGAACTGGGGCTCCTCCCTGGCTCCAAGCTCACCTAAGGTCCTTGCTCAGCCAGGACATAAAGTTCTCTCTGCTGCTTGCTTCTAAATGCATAAACAATGGCCTATCTACTTCACACAAAATATGCAGCTGCTCTAACAGATGGTGACCTATTAAAAAGGTTAGAAGAAAAAATCCAAAATAATGATGTTGGTTGCAAAAGATACTACTCACATCAAGAGAACTGGAACTACTTTGTAAAGGCAGTCTGAGTTTCTGAGTTATAATCAGAAATACCAGCAGAAGTCAAGGCAAATGGCTACTTAATGCTAAGTACAGCAAAATTAGTATCTGTGCATTTAAAAAATTTATTCTTAGGTAACAGTGCTAGTCTAGCCTCTCGACAGGGTTGTAGCCAATTTATATTCATCTAACAAGGATGTCACTAAGTACAATTTTTCCTCCCTGAAGACAGGGAATAGTATCTGTGTGTACCTTGTGATGTCAGAAAATACCAATAGAACTAAGTTGACTTAATGAATTTTTGGCGCTATCTATATCTTTTGTTTTTGTAAGGTCTCTATTTCACACTGAGCATGTCACCTAAGACTAACAGGTTGGCACAAAGGAATTAAACTTTTTTTGAGACAAGATTCCAGCTATTCAGATTTGCAAGAGTTTCCCAGTGGTTATTCTCAGGTGTTGCTTCTTGGCATAATTTCCCTGTTTATGTAGAACAGGACTTTTTTCTTTTTGCAGAATTGGGCTTTTTTTTTTCAGCATGTTCTGAAGCTTATTTCAATGATGAGTGAGTAAGCTCCTTTCAGAGGAACTAAATACTTACTTTAGACAATACCCCTGAAGTCACTTGCTGAACCTCTCTGTAAATAAGAATTGTCCATGCATTGTGTGTAGCCTCATTTGCTATGGGTACCAAGAGCAGAGAAAAAAAAAAATTATATAGACCAGGCCAGCTCAGGTCCAGCAAGGTGATACCAGCTTTGGAATCCACCAGAACGTGGCTTCTGGACAAGCCAAACAAGCCATAACTTATGTGGTAATGTGCTGAACTGAAGCTGGTTTTGGCTTGCCTGCCATGCCCTGCTCCCACACTTCTGGTTCCAAAGTGTCTCTCTAGGTCATGCAGACCCAGCTGCAGCACCTGAACTGGCTCCACATGTTTGCATAGTGTCCACACTGAGCAGTCCTGGGAGACAGACGCAGGTGGCACACCAAGCTTCAGCAGTGAAGTTAAATTCTTCCTCCATCTGCGAAAGAGAGCTTCTTCCAGTCTGTTTTTGTTACAGATAATTGAGTCTTGACTTGATTTTAATGCTTCAGAATTTATTTACCCTTACTGGGAACCCTATAAATATTATTCTATTGTACAATGTTGAGCAAACTTGAATGTGCAAATCCTGCCAGTTCCAAAATGAGATCATTAGTGCACAATAAACATCAAGAACTTTTCCCAAAAAGTTTCCATAAAAGTAAATTTAATCATACAGACATTGGTGACTTCCTCTGAAAAAAAGATTTATCTTTGAAAATTATACTGTACTACTTATTGGCTCTATGCTACTGATAAGCACTTTAGACAAATGTTCTCTACTATTCTTCTTTCTTTAGATTGACATGGGCTTCACAGAAACATTTATTTTACCAGACTGATATGAAACTCTGAAATGCCTTATCATTTGCTCATACAACATTTAAGTTCCTAGTGAATACTCATATTTTAGCTTTTAAAAAACTTTTTTTTTTCTTTGCATGCATTAGAATGATTTTTGTTTCATGTATGAAAAATACCTGGCTACATCACCTTCACACCTCTATTTCTTAAAGACAGACTTGTAGTCTCTATGTTTTAGTTTGTTTATTTTGAGAGACAAGTTGTTTGATCTTTAAATGGGGGTTGACTGCAGGTTACTGAAAGCTCTGGATGGGGACTATGAAAAAAATATGTCTCACCTGCTTTAAAAAATTTAACACATTCCATATGCCTAGTATTCAGTTCTTCATCTTTTCACTGTCATTCATCCTTCCTGAGTTAAAGATCTGAGGTTTCATTCCTTATTCTTCAACTTGTTTTATAAATTATCTGATAACTTAGCATCAATTGCAAACATGTATTTCTTGTCTTGTGCACTAATTTGAATTCACCTTTTTATCTCTTTATTCATGCTTTCCTCTTCAGCTATCAAGTATAAGAACAAATTTAAAAATTACATCAATATCACATATTCTATTTTTATAAATGTGTAGGTATTAATTACCAGTACTAATTAACATGTAGCTATTCTAGCCTGTAAAACATTTTCATATTATTACATGTCCAGGTGCTACAGAAATCAATGTGGAAACTCACATTAATGAGCTAAGATTTCACTGTTAACTTGTTCTAAAAGAAAAATGCCAGGCTTCTGTACAGTGCAGTGTCCAAAGATCAATATGCCAAGCCTCTGGAAGCAAAACTCATTGCCATTTTAGATGGAGCAAGGTTGAGACAATAGATTTCATAGAACAAACCAGATTTTGCAACTTCTCTCAAAAGTGAGCTCAGTGTTTATGAAGACTGAATTTTACTGGTTCAAAATGCCTGCAGGCTCTCCTGATGAGCCTTGACAAGTTCAGACTTACAGGTTTCATTGTTCTCTTTAGGTCAGAGACATTATGTAAAGCTGAGAAGGAAATGAAACTAGACAGGAACCCTCTTACAAATTACCTTGGAACATCTGCAGAAATTGCTAATAGGCTGCTAAGCCATTGTCTCAGCACTGATGCTTTGCCTTCTTCCTCAGCCGTGGCTCCCCACCTAGATCTTCACTGGACCTCCACAGTAAATGGCAATGGTCCTGTGCACCACCCACTCGAAATGTGATTGCACAGAAATAGCATGGAATTAAGAAAAATAAATCTAGTTCTTATTAGTTTCTTCAAAATACTTTCTCCCACAAGGATCAGTACTGCATAGCCACGTAGAGAATACCTCAATAAATTGTGAGAGCTAATTTATAGCCTTAAAATATAAAAAATATGCTTTTGTATTATTCTGATTTTGCATAATTGAGCACAGACTGTTCTGGCAGAAGAGAACAGCTGTCTGAAGTAACTTCTTGTTACATCTCCAATGGCACATATTTTTTTATCTAGCTTCAGATAATTATATGCAACTACAACATTTTAGTAGTCTTTGTGAAACAGCTAATTTAGCTGTCTCTTTGCCTTTTTTTTTGTCTTTTGATTCTCTCCCTTCATATTCTGAAGAGTAATCTGAAATGCAGAATGAATAAGAGAAGGATTTCACAATAATTTTTAATAATCTTAAATGTGGACCATCCACAAATCCCATCTTTATTGCTACAAATTTTGTCCAGGCATTAGAACACTGCATTGAGTACAGTTCTCCTGTACCCTGTAAAGAGTTTTCAAACTTTTCTGTTAGAAAAAAATCCAACCAAATGGAGTCAGTGCATGGTCCAGCTAAATTGACTGTTCATTTAAAACTTCTAAGAGCCAAAGGTCCCCTGTAACTCTTGTGAGCACCTTCCCTTCTGGACTGCCAGTGGAGCAAGTCCTTGCCCCTAAGTTGCTGCTAGTGCTGTACTGCACCGAAAAGAGGCCAGTGCCAAAACTGCAAGGTGACTGCAGATCTGCCTGTCATGCACTTCAGTCTGTGCCCAGGTACTAAAATCCTTCTACACTGCAAGTGTGTGTGGTCTTTTAACAAGCAGGCATAACAGAGTAAAAAAAAAAAATTGCTTTATAAAAAAAAAAAAAAAAGGGCAATTTCTTTGTAAATTTTTGTAATACCTTAATTAGACTAGCTAATTAATGCTTCTGGAGCATGTGAATTCTGCCTTTCTCAAGCAGGGGAAATTAAGAGAACTGTAGATCTCTTTGAAAATCTTGGCCATTACTCAAATTACTTTAATTCCTATGAGATTTCTGCTTGAAACACAGAATTTTCTTTCCTCCCAAAACCTGCAGTGAGTCCCATAAGGTAGGTACACAGATTCAAAGAAAAACAAACTAGCTTTGATTTTTCAGTGCTCAGCAACCAAAAAGAGAATCAAGGTTAAATGGAGATGCAAATATTTTATGGTTCTTATTACCAAGGTATTTCACTAAAGCCAACCAGTGTTGTAATATTACATAACATTCTTGCACTTCCAAATAATGGGGTGTGTATCATCTTTGCATATTTAATTGTGGTAAAGATTTACTGATCTATGGACAAACACATGCAGGTTAGTTTTCACTAGAGCTGGTAAAACACAACCTCTGGACACAGGCTACAGAACAGACAAAAACAGTTCTGGGATTTCTGCAACTGTATGTTTACATAGTGAAAAACACAACCTCTGGACACAGGCTACAGAACAGACAAAAACAGTTCTGGGATTTCTGCAACTGTATGTTTATATAGTGAGTGAGGAAGGAAGTAGTAAATAAGGAAGCTTGTTTCAAGTAGGGGCTGTATGAACAATTTTGTACCTTTCCAGCATTTTAAAGGCAACTGCAATATAGAAAAAACATTATCTGTTTCATCTGCTGACTGCCATTTGAAAAATGCAGATTTCTACTGTTCTTTCAGTACCTGGGAGAGTGTTTTCTTGCTAACAGTAGACTTTTACGTTTCAATGCCAAAAAACTTCAGTAGATTGTCAGCCTTTGCTACAAACACCATTTAAGCAAACCAACTTTCCATTTGTAGTTTAAATTACCCAGCAAACACAATGAAAAATGAAAACAACCTAGTCTTGTAACACACCCAAAAGGCTTCTTAGGTAGACTTCATACACTTTTTAAAGGCATGACAAATGAATGGCTATCCTTAAATAACCAAGCATTTATAAGAAAACTTTCTAAAAGAAAAAGTTTAGTAAAAAATGAAAATATTGGACAAGTCAGCTGTGAAGAATTTAAAAGGGTTTCTGTATATGCAAGCATAATGCCTTCTTTTTCATACTGTCATATGCCATAAATTTAAGTGCTCAATACTGGACTGGCCAGGTGTCAAAAATGAGTAGAGAACCTGCCAGAAGAGATGTTTTCTATTTCTTAAGCATCATCCTGGTCCATGACAGAACTCTTTGGCTTTTTCACTGATATACTGATACTACTAGCAGAGATAAAATATTGTCTCTCTTAAAATAACTATCTTTAGACTAAATCTGTTCACTTCAAGTGAGTTCAGTATGATAAATATTTTGATTTCTAAAATGATAAATGTAGTAATCTAAACACTTAGGACTATTAAGGTATTTTTTGAGTATACTAGAATAAACTTCTGACAAAAGGTTTGCTTTATAATTTAAGCCAAATGCAAGAACAGTGTGCAGTAGGTTTTTCTCTTTCCTCAGTGGTGCTTGACCTTTACTTCTCTGAATGGGTATCTTAATCTATTAGGCACTGTATGGTGTTTCCTATGGGAATTTGAGTTTTCAGTCAGACTTGATTGCTTTTCATTATGGTTTAAGGTGTTAGGAGACTCAACACGACTGTTCCCCTGTCGGAACACTGATCTAAAAAGAACTCATGAGTGACTGGTCACTCTTAAGCAGTCTGCTGTATAATGTAGCATTTTGTGTGATCTGTGAATTATTGTATCACAAATTTGAATCACATTCCAGTAATTTTTTTTTTTTCTTCTGTTGTGTTTCTCCCTGCTGGCCAGCCTGTCCTGATCCCAACATGAGACTCTCATAAAAAGGTCAGCATTGCTAGGTGAGTCATCTGCCATTACACAGAGAAAAATTTAATTGATCAATCACCCAGGTCAAAGGGAGTCCTTTACATGATTTTAATAGACCTCAGTAAGGTTTGTAATTGAGAATAGTTTGCCTCAAGATTGTTCTCAGGAGTGAACTTGTTAAAATCTTTAAAGGATGAACTTCTCAAATCTCCTTTGACATATATTCAGTTTTTTAATTAATTCATTTAGAATGTGCCAGCATAATTTGGTCATATGTTGGCACTGAGTCTTTGGGATTTTTCTCCTCCTCTGCTTTATCACTAAAATAATAACATTTAAAAACTGTATCACCGATCCAAAGTCATCCATCTCTGTGTCTTTTGCAGCCTTGCAATGAGTAGGCAGTTTTGCTGCTTTCATTGCAAATAGCCACATTGTGATCAGGAAGTCTTTGGAAATTCTTCTGAACTCCAAGTTCAGAAAATGTGTTTTAAACCCTGCATGCTGCATTTGAACCAAAGATAGATCAGTGAATAATAGAGGAAAACACTACTACTAGGATACTCAAGTTTGCCATGGTTGTGGTTCCTTCTTTCATGACCTCAGTGTTGACTTAAGGTACCAGTTGTATGTTAATATGAAAGAAGCATTATACTGACTGTAACAAAATTAAAATTACAAGTTACAAGAGCATTTTTCTATACATCTTGACAGATATTTTAAAACAATAGCAGAGGACTACCACTGATTTGTCTGGACAAAAAGATTTCCATCACCTTTACAACATTTTCTCATCTTCCATTATGATGCTTTCCACAGTGAGCTGGCAAGATAAAGGTATAATTATGCAAACATGAGAAACTGTACAGTTCTCTTTAAACAGTAAGTTATCTTCATAACAAAAAGGATCCAAAATCTGTTTCCAAAAGCATATCACTCCTGGGGAAGGTTGTATTTCCCTAATTACTCTCAACAGCTCCATCTCAGGATTCTCAGCACATAAAATGGTTTTTATTTGGAAAATACCTATGAAAAACCAGCTGCAACTCTACGAGTGCTGCATATTGTTAGATTATATAAATTTAGCTCTTAAAGTCCTGTCCTGATGCCTAGAGAAATAAATGGGTTCTATGTCTTCAAAATCTCAGATGAGGATTTAGTGATACAGTCATTTGTTTTAATACACTGTTGTGAGGTCTCTATGTTCTGTACACTTCAGTGATTTCTGACAAGTTTCATACAGTACTGATGCAAATAGTCCAGCCTTGGAATGAGAAGGGAAAGGCACAAATGCCAGCACAGAGCCTGCTCATGTCTGGCAGTAATACAGCAGTGGGAGCACGAGGCAGACAGGACTGGTGATGACTCAGAGGTCCATGGTGCACAAAGGGGATGCTTTTGGGCCCCATTGCTCTCTCCAGCAGTGCACAAGTACAATGTCCTACCTCAGCTTGTGCTCAGCTGCTGATTTATTGAATTGCAGTTATTTATTCTGCCCAACAAAATAATAAATTGTGGTTTTATGTTGTGCTGCAAATAAAGCCACTGAAAGAGCTGAGTGGCCGTTTCAAATTATTTCTCTGACAAATGTGCTGCAGGTTCCATCCTTAGCAGATATTACTATATTCTTGCTAAAGAAACAAAACATAAAAAGGACAGAATAGCTTGTCAATGTTTCAATCTGTTCTAGCTACCAAAGTTGCTATCCAGAAGTGTACATCTACCATGAATAGTGTTAGGACATAAACAGTGATTAATGAGTATGCAAGGATAAAACATTTGTATTGTGAAAGTCAACCATATTGCTTACATGCCTGCAGGGCTCACTTTGGTTCAGTTGAAATGCTGATTGTGAAACAGACATATAAAAGTTCAAGTTATTGATTCAACAGGAAAGTTAAAACCTTAATGCTGCATTTCTGGGATCTTTAGGAGTATATACTTAAATAAGTGATAATGCTGACTCAGCTTGCAAATCTTGACTTTAGTCCTTTTCAAAAATAACCTGGTTTTACAGGCTACCTGCCCACTTCTTGGTTTCCTCCTTGGTCTCATTCCCATCTTGTCATCACAGTGGCACAGCTCTTGCCTGCAAAGTATGAGCAGTCAGCTCAGGAAATGCACCTCAACACCTCCAAGTTTCATTCTTAATCTCCTTGCTGAGTTATTAATTCGCTTCTCTAGACACTTGTTTTTCTTCAGTCTTTTAATGATCTGTAGCCACCCTCTCCCGTTTCTCTCTCCTTCCTTCAGAGTACATGCGTGTACACACACACACACACACTCATACATATATCTCCTGGAGTTGTCCCCCTCCTGTGCACTCCTACCCTCCATCCCTCTGGTGTCAGCTTCATGTATCAGGATCCTCATTCCATCTCAAACTCATTTTTATTGCTTTCTGTTTATACTTATGAGGGGAAGATGCTCTAGTTCTCTACTAGGAATGAAACACTTATTAAATAGAAGTTGAAAAGAATTTAATTTTCCTTTTTTACTTGTATTTCCATGTATTTTGATTTGTATTGTGCAGAATTGAGTGGATAACAGGACATAACTCATAGCAAATTAATTTCCAGTGATGTCAATTTATATTTGTCAATTTTTATATTTTTGATAATTTTCCCACTCTTTCCAGTAATCCAGTCCCTATTTCAAAACATTAGAAGGCTGAATAGACACTGTCTTTTTCATCAAAACTCATGAGAGGCTCACAAAAGTCAGTAACAATAAACAAGTAGAAGAAGAGAGAGCACAGCAAACAATGAAAACTGAAAATGAATTTATTTGAATTCACTGTTATAGGAAGTGACACAGATGAGGATCCCACAGATGAGGGTTGAGTGCCAAGTGAGTGCACTGGAAAATCACTGAGCTTTCCTTTTGTTTCATCGTGTAAAAGGTTATATACTTGTTACAGTATGATGTGCATTTTTTTTTTTGTATGGCTAGATTTCTTCCTTAGTGTGTTCTACTTTTTACTCAGGCATTTTATTAAAATTCTGCTTGACAAAGGCACAATGGGGATGCCTTGACAAAATCCTAGATTAGCGCAAAAACTGAATATGTACTAAAAATGTGTGGCTAGGTTAGTGCCCATAAAATGAATGGATATAAAGTTATTTCTAAAAGTACATACTAAATACATTCTTTTCTTACTCCCATCTCTGAAAACCCTGCTTTCATTGTTATAATTTGAGGCATATAGTTAGAGCACTTGGAACCAATCAGTCCATTGAAGCTCATTCTTTCACATGTATTATTTAATAATAAAAGGATTCTTACTGTAGATTAAAGGTACAGTAAGAACTTTCACTATCTCCCTGCATTCTCTGGATGCTCATTGATGCTTTCAGGAAGAAAAAAAGGTAGACTGAATTGGAATTCTGCCATGTTTCACTCTTCTAACTGGAATTAAAAGGTATAGAAATGTTTCCTTTACGTGAATCAGGTGATAGGTTTGGTAAGAGTAAAGTAAAAAGAGTGTCATTTTTATGTAATATATACAGAGAGTTGGGTTGTTACATACACAAGGAGGTTATGGCATTTTACTGCAGATCTGGAGTGGATCATGTCAAGCGATAGTAGAGAGGTTCAAATAGCACCACACTGCTTTAGCCAGACAATTCAAAGCTGAAAAGGAGCATCACAACTTCATGTCTTTTTTAGAAATTAATGCCAAGAAATCCATGAACTTCTTCCATGCTTCCTCTGAGAGGAATATCCTTGGGATATGCATAACACAAGCAGCTGTCTTCCCTACTCAGTGTAACACAGCTTGACTTCCACCTGGGATCAGTGACCTGTAGTAAATTTGTGATGGATGGGATGATTCTGGAAGAGCATAAAAGTAAACCAAGAATAAACTCTAGAGAGTGATATATTTATATAAGTCTTCTAGATTTTAATGTAGAGTCTTCCTTGGCAAAATGTCTGTGAATACAGTCAAGAATAAGATATTTAATTACCAGAACACCTTATGAGCAAACTAAGGAACTGGCTAGATAATGGAATTAGATAATGGCATCGTCTGTTTTCCCCCTTTACCTTCTTTGCCCAGGACACACAGGTTTATAGTTAGCATACAGGCTTCAAGAATAAACAAGTCAGGTTTGTGTCAGGAAAAACTGATGAAGACAGGTGTGAATGACAAGACCAATTGCCCAGGGGGAAAGTAGTAACTTTTTTTGTAGCTGATGATGACTTGGATATGAAACATCCTCTGTCTGACCTTATCTGCTAACTGCAAGTCATTCCCACTGCAAACAAGGATTTGCCCTGTCAGATTGTCAATACCATCTATCTCATATTTATTACAAATTACCCCTTTTTTCACTGTGCTGGCTTTGGTCAGGGTTTTCTCATTCATTGTAAGAATGTAGCCAAATGCTGTGTTCCCTGTCCCTGACACCAAACCTCAACATGCCTGCTGATGAGGAAATGACATAATAGATGTTGACTGTCTTCCTTCCCTACATAAATAATGTCAGGAAGGTTGCTGTGGCAGTGCTTTTGGCATTAGATTATCTAATGGTGAAGGGTCCTGATTTTTCTTCTTATTTTTAACATGCAAGTAATTACTTTTACATGGAAATTAGAATAAAGCAAATGTAGTATCAGGAGAGAGCATGTGCAATACAGCTTTCCTAATTTCTGTGCACCAATATTCCCATTTGGGAAGAATAAATTGTGATTATTTTTCTTAAAGGCATTACATGGTTTATTTCTTCATCCAGATGACAAGGCAAAACAAACTAGTTTCACTTTTCCCATAGGCTTTCAAACCAGAAAACGTCTGTCTTCCTGGTAGATTTTCCATTTTCTAATGTAGGCAAATAATTTTTTAGAAAGCTAAAGAAATAAGGAATGCTTATTCTCAGAAGCTATCTGGAACCAGACAGAGCTTCAGCGCGGTGTCCTGAATTTACCCAAATGCACCACAGTGTTACACGATGTTCTTTCCAGAGGTGCTGGAACATCATTTGTTCCCAACAGCGAGTTCATTTGTTGCAACAATTAGCTACCACAACTAAAATTCAGAGACTTTCAGTGCCAAACATGGCTTAGAAACAGAAGTGTATTTGCTGATGTATTGAGCAGACAGGCTGGTGACTGGCAGGTACGGGGACAGGAGTCTGCTGCTCTGCAAGGCAGGCGGGTCAAGGCTGCAGGGAGTCCGGCAGCATCCTGTGGGCAAGGCACAACCACACAACTCCTGCTTGAGTGGAAAAAGGGCCACTGCTGGATTATCTCAGCCACTGAAGATGGCTTTTTGAGTGGGACCCCAAAAATGCTGTACTTTATTCCCAGTGACTGTAAAACCTTACTCAGGAGAGAAACATATATCCTACTGCCAGACAAGCAAAAACAAGTGGGAAAATGGTTATCTTGACTTTCAGGTTCTTATATTTCTGTATTTTCTCTACTGAAAAACCCCACATAGCCTGTTCCACACACTGGGCAGAATTTTTAGCAGTTGCCTCCTTGTAATGTTTCTTAGAAATGTAAGTTTCAATATATTTCCAGTTATTGAATAATATGCTACTAAATTTAACAATATATAATGTCCTTCTTGATGTTCTGGTGTAAACCAGGAAACTATAACTGTCAGAAATAACATTAATATAATTCCAATCGTTTTTAATTTAGTGAATTGGCTCAAATTTAATACATAGATCTGAGATTACTTCTGGATCTTATTTGATGATGGTTTCTTTGAATATCATCTTCATTGGAGATAGTTTATTTCTCATTTTTGAGTAAGTACACTTCTCCATATGACTTATCTTCAAGATAGAGAGATGATAATTCTTTTCCATTGAAAATATGCCCCATAACTTTTTAAAGTTGAAGGAGTACTACTGTTATTCCCATCTAGAAATCAATGAGCATGCAGGCAGCTCAGTTTAAATAATCATAACAACCCCCCCACAAATTCAAGCATGTTTTTAATAAGCATAATCATGAACAAGACACAATTTTTCCTTTCTATATTACAAAACTTTATTTTAAGCTAAAACATGTATTAGTGAACATGAGTTGTCTAACAAGTCAATTTGTTAGAATTCCATATAGATATTATTCTATTTTTGTAAGACTTTGATTACATTTCATCCAGATTCATCTTAAAAGTGTGGGGGTTGACTACAGTGGTGGGTTGAAGCAACAGGGTCTGAATAGGTTTTTCCTCAGAGATCTGCATAGGCTTCTCTGAAGAGGAGCATGGGATTAGGAAGTAACACGATTCACTGTACACTGAATACAGAGCAAATGGACAACTGACCATACTGTGTCAATCAGTGAATATTTTTAATCCAGAATATTTTTAAGGATATTTATATGATAAAGTTTTTAGACTCCATTGATTCCATGAAGGGCTGAATGCTTCAGTTTGCACCAAGAGCAAGCTGTAGGAACCTCTTTTAGGTAAAGAACTCTAGAGGCCACTGGAAAAGATCAGAAAGAAGGGGAATGCATCACATACATAATATCCTAAAAGTTAACAGCAGCCTATTTTGAGGCCAAAACCATAACACATCAGACTCTAGATGTCACTGGCAGCAATAAAAGGTGACACAAAGAATTCCAGGAGGTTTAATTTTACACAACCACAATACTAGGAAAGTTTAAATACAGCTTTGATATAAAAAGGAAGGTGGAAAAGGCGTTTGCACAGTCTGGCAGCTTATGTAGACTTCAGGTGCAAAGCACACAGACCCCTGTGCCTGGACTGGTCACACTTCTCTGCCACCTCCTGAATGAGACTGCATCAAAATATTTAAAGGGAAAGATGTAAAAACTACTGAAGACTAAGTTGGATTTTATTGGTTATTTATGGTTTGAAATTCCAAATTAAACCACAGCTGGGTACTGACTGACAAAAACAACATTATTTAGGTGTATTATGATATACCTTAATGCAATAAAATCTTATAAAACAGAGTAGCCAGTCTTGTGACGTTTAACTTGGGAACAGGAGCTTCAGAGAGTGAGAGTAACGTTACAGTAGAAGTATCCAAAATTCCAAACATAATTTTAGCTTTTAAGGACTCATATAATAAATCTTTTCATCCCTGCTAATTTTAAATAACTTTGTTAACCCAAATAAAAAGAAGTTTAATGATTATGAAAATTAAAAAGAGAGTTGTTTCTAGTACCACAGTTTTCATTGCTTTTAATATTAATTTGGTTTTAGTATTTATCTTTAAGAAAGGGAACAAAAATGCTGTATTTAAAAACTGAATGCTCATAAGAAATGTTTTTTTCCTGGAGGAGAAGCTTTATTGATTTTTAGGGGTGGGATTTGGGAATTGAATTTTTCTGGAGCATAACGTTTTATTTACTGGTGGTTGATAAACTGCAGTGTCACCTGCCAGCTGGCTTCAGTTAAAGAAAGCTGATTGATAGCCCAGGACATACATATGAGGAACAAAATTATAAAAATGGAAGAAACTTCTTTCCCCCTGCTACAATTAGTCAGACTAAGTATTCCTTTGGCTTGAACAGGATCATTCTTATTTATTGCCTGCATTATTCTAACTCTTATAGGTACCAATTGCCATTAAAGTTTCTGTCTACTAGGCTCTTAACATTCTGTGCAAAAAATTGGTTTGGACACACTATACAGTCCCTGAATGCATATCATCATACAGCAGAATTTAGACATTTATCCAGGTGTCACCTGCTATTTCTTGCCCTTTGTATAAAGATGCCTGTGTTAGACAAAGTACTCAAGTGTTCAGGACTAAATAAAAAAAAACTTACATTAAAATAATTTACATGTTAAATGCAGAGGTAGAAAGCAATAGCTTTTCCCCAGCAGGTTTTTGGTTTGGTTGGATTTTTTTTGTTGTTGTTTCTTTTGGTTTGGTTTTGCTTCTTGTTGCTGTTTCTTTGTTTGTGGGTTTGGGGTTTTTTGAGGTTTTCAAAATAATCTAATGACTAATTCCTTCAGTTTTCTGTGCATGAGGACTAGTTTTAGGCCTGGTCACTAGTAAACAAAGTAACAGCCACATAACCACATGGCTGTTCCTTCATTTCTCTGCCTTACTGTTTGTCTGAATCTTGCCTTAACCTTTCTTGCACTGGCTGTGGTCTGCACCCAAGTGCTTTTCACACCTATTAATCCTGTTTCTTGACTTGTGGTTTGAAACAGGTCCTTCTGTCAAAGGAAGATGCCCTTCTCAAAGGGTCAGAAGCCCAGCTACACCTGCCAAGTTTTCTACTTGAGTTAATAAAGGGTTGGCAGCAAGGCCAAGGAGGCCTGTACCATCATACCAGTATTTTATACCTGTCATTTCTGTCATCAGATGTGTAACAAAGAATGCAGGTGGCAGACAGTAATCTTAATTTTAATTGGTATTAACAGTGATTTATAATTTAAATTACATGTAATTTTCTGGACCACCAATTTTGGTGAAAAACAATGCTTAATTAACTTCTATTATGAGAAAGGTGTATCTTTATCAGATACACGTCTTTAAAAATAATTTCAGGGGGCTATGAATCCAAACAGATTCATGACTGTACAAAATATATATGTAGTACAATTGTTTTGTTTTGTTTCAAACATCTAGAACATACCAGATTAGACCACAGAAAATCCTTGTAATGTTTGGGGAAAATAAGCGAGACACATGGGCACAAACCATACATTACTGTCAAATGCTTATGAGAAATTTGTGACTTTAGAGGCTTCTCTTTTGACTACAAGCTCTCAGTATTCCATGCCAATTTTCTGTTCTAGGAAAGGAAACAATGATCTGTCATTTACCTTTAGGATTTTCTAATGCAGGTATAGAAGAGATCCCCTACACAGTGCTATTGAAAGATCCTTGTACAGCCTCACATTCTATTTAGAAAAAACAGGAACAAAACTCCCTTTCCTAGTCATCGAAGTCTCATTTGTCAAAGAATGAATAATTCTGGCATACCATCCTGACCCCATATCTTATGATACCAAACACCGCAGCTGCAGAGTAGGAAACTGCAAGTGAGTCTGCTGTTTTGTGGATGCTATCAATCTGAGAGGTCTCATACTTCAGAAGAAGAGACAAGGAGTTCTTAGTTGTTTACTTCTTTTATTTATTATCAAGGAAATGCTGATCACAAGTTTCCTCAAGATTAGTAGGCAGTTAAAAAAACCCCAACAACAAACAACAGAACCACTAAATAAGCACTGAACAAGTATAACCCACATGGAGCATGTGAGGCCTGTTCAGCATCTCCAGAATCTGCAAGAGTAACCAATGGTACAGTTCCTCGGTGGGTCTTCCTATTTGCCTTTCACAAGCAACTGCTAAATTAAGAAGACAGTGTTACTGATGTAGGTACTTTCATCAGTTAAAACAAACAAACAAACAAAAACACAAAACCAATCAGGTTTCTCAGCTTCATTCCCAGAGCAATGCAGAATCATAGAATCATTGAGGTTGGAAGGTCCGTCTAGTCAAAGCCCCCTGTCAAAGCAGGATCACTTAGAGCAGGGTACACAGAATCACATCCAGGGAGGTTTTGAGTATCTCCAGAGGAGACTCCATGACACCTACCAAAGGACACTGTCATAACAAAGCTCACTTGCAGTGCAACTCCTGCAATTTTATTTACATTTAAAAGTTGCATTAAGGAGATCTTGGCAGCATAACTTAATTCATGCCTGATTCGCAATCCTTAGAGCTGGAAACAGGGTCAACTATGGTTTAAAACTTGGTGCCACAATGCAGCAAGCTGAAAGAAATTGCTTATTGGTCAGTCTCTGCCTAGTTTAATAGTCATTGAAAGACTTTCTTACATACGCCTGTGGCTTTCTTACATAGAAAAGAGTAGCAGGTCTGTGCATAGGGAGGAACAGGATGTAACTGCCTGGGCAGACTGACACTAGTCAGCTTTAACTCAATTCACCTTCAATTATTCTTCTTGACTGAAATGCAGCTACCTGCTTTGTCCAACCTCGCCTCCATCTTCAGAGTTGGAGACAACCTGGTCTCTCTTGCACAATCCAACCATTTGGTAGTATTATCTAATTTATATGAACTACACTGTAGAAGCATCTTTTCTTTCAGAAAATAGAGCTATGGGTGGGACTAAGGGAATTTAATGAGTCAAAGCTATTGTTTGAAATCTAATATTTGCTTGTTGAGCAGCAATAGTAGAGTCTTTATTAGGAGGAATAAGATTGTTAGACCTGGGCTGTGATTCACTGTACATTCTATTTTGTCTCGCTGCTCTATATCCTTATTTTTTCCTTACAACTTGAATAACCAATTTACAGCTATCCCAGAGCAGGGTGGAAATGCTGGGATAAACACTGTAGTGAAAATTAAGGGTGTAATGGCAGGATAAGATGATTCACTACTGTTCACAATCTCTGGATCACTTCTGCACAGCAAGGCCAAACTTTTTAATATATGTCAAAACACATATAGTAGCAAAAAGACCATGTAGAGGTCTGCTGCCATGGGCTACATCCTTGAGTAGCTACAGTGCTGTCACCTTGAAACAGCTTCCAGCCCCAGCTTGTGATTCGAACATGAAACAGCAGGGAGCAGCCCAAAGTTGATTCAGCCTTTGGTAAACACACAGGTACCACCTAGGTCAGATGTCCATCAGGAACAATGTAACATTAAGGCTGCGGAATTCATGGCACTAAAGACCTCATGATTTCACCTTGAAAGAATGGCTTTGAATTACTCTACTAGTCACACAATTGCTATCTCTGGACATTTAAGAATTGTATGTATGTGGTGTAAATCAGCCAAACTAACTGAATGCCAGCCCCTGCTTGGACACAGCAATTCAGACAGCTCAGACACAGTAGCTATAGATATTTATTAAAGGAGCAGAAGCAGCATTCCAGTATTTTCCCATGCCACACCTCAAATTCCTGAACATTTTCCTGAGAGGGCTCAGGATTTGCACGTAAGTGCCTACATTTTTGGGGTGACTGCAGCTCTGGAAGTAGAAAGTTCACAGATGTTCATTTTGCCTCCTGTAAATATCTGAGCTTTAACAGCTCAGTGCCAAAGCCTACTTAATTTTTTTTCCAACAAAAACAGCAAGAAGTATCATGACTGCTAAAATTAGAACCCACTACTATTACTATATTGCTTTCCTCTGTAGTAGTATTTAAAAATGAAAAAGTACTGGAAGTGCAAAGACATTTGCAGACAGTAGCAAGACATCCTAAATCATGTTGACTTCACAAATTTTTATTTGTGATGAAAAACTGAATTCTCAGTTGACCTAAGAAATCAATCAGAGGATTGTCAACAATCCCATCAGATTAGAAGCTAAAAGTCTGTGAAATACACCTTACTAGAAGATATTTGCCTCCCTTAAAAATGTTTTTTCTTGACAGCAAAAATTACAAATGCAGATATACGCTATAATTCATATATCTAATGTGGATGGAATCATTATCAGCAAACTTCAAGTACTGTGGAGAAATTTGCTGTCCTTTTATGTTTATACTGCCTCATGCAAGGGCATCAAGACATACATGTAAAGAGAAATACTATATTAATTAACACGATTTGTTATACTATTATATATTATTACCAATACTGGTGGAATGGCTCTAAAATAAAATATGACACGGAAATGCATGCTATTTTGCAGTAGCATATGGCCATCTCACAAACTGAACTGTGTTGCTGTAACAGACTTCAGTGAATAGAACCAGCAAGAGAAACTGCAGCAAAACATCAGTTAACTGCAATCTCTATGAATGACCATTATGGAGAGATACTTAGTTAAAAATCACATCTTCCTTTACAGACTACTGGTTTTGGCTGGGGTAGAGTTAATTTTCTGCACAGTGTCTGTGTTTGGATTTGTGCTGAACACAGGTTGATAACACAGAGATGTTTTGTTATTGCTGAGCAGGGCTCTCACTGAGCCAAGGCCCTTCCTGCTCCTTGTACGGCCACACTGGAGAGGGGCTGGGGGTGCCTGGGAGACACAGCTGGGACAGGAGACCCCAGCTGGGCACAGGGACATTCCAGACCAATGGCACCATGCTCAGTGTGTGAAGAGGGGAAAGAAGGAGGAAAGGGGGATAACTGGAATGAAGGCATTTGCCTTCCCAAGTCACCGTTAGGTGTGGCACGGCCCTGGCTGTCCTGAGATGGCTGAACTCCGGCCTGCCCGTGGGAACTTGTTTGGCTTTGCTCGTGTGCACAGCTTTTCCTTGACCTACTGAACTGCCTTTACCTCAGCCCACGAGTTCTCTCACTTCTACCCTTCTGATTGTCTTCCCCATCCCAGTGGTGAAGGGGTGAGTGAGCAGCTGTGTAACATTTGTTTGCTGGCTGGGTTTAAACCATGACAACAGACATAAAAGAAAAATATTTCATAATGTAGAATTGAGTGTGGTCTCTGAATATTTGACCACTCACGTGGCATTTACACATCGAAAGGGTTGTTTTTAAACAAGATAGAACAAATTTTTGTCTAGTTTTACAAAAAGGTGCTAAGAAATTAGAGCTAGACTTCAGAAAAAAATAGATTTTAACTTATGGCTAAGAGATCCAGACAGCACTGGTATTTAGAATGGGCAAATTACATCCCATTTAAACATTTATATTCCAGTTCTAGATTTATTCTCCCAACTTTTGCCCCTTCCTCCCATTAGACATTAGCTATTTGGATCCAGTACTTCACATCAAATCTGCTTCAGGTTTGTAAAAAAAACCAAACGAACACAACTGTCCTTTCCACAGAGTTAAGTTAGTCAGAAAGCAAACTATAAATCTAATACAAAAAAGTTGCAGCAGAGGCGCAACTTCCCATCTGCTATATTAAATAAAATAGGCATTATCCAGGGCAAGAAAAAAGACTTGAAAAATGCCAAACTACAAAATGAACTACAATTAATGATTTTCTTGCTGCTCTAATGCTTCAGAAAGAATGCGTAACAGTCTCTTAGTCCTAGACAGCTTTTATACTGACTTTTCAAGGTTATTTTAGAAACTGTTTATATGAGTACTAGGATCATTACTGGTAAAAAATCCCAACAATTTTATTGTAAGTACCAAACAATTCAACTGAAAAATTTATCTCTGGGAGATATGCAACAACAGACATTTAAAAAAACCAGGTAGATATTTTCACTGTACCAAGGAAAGCAAAAGTATTTGACTGTGCCTTGGTGTTTCCCATGCCCATTGTTCAAGTCTGAACACAAATTAAACAGAAGGAAAGAAGGAATAGAAATAATGTACTTCATATTTTAAGAGATAGATTGAAATATTTTTGGACTGTTTTTTACAAAATAGTTTTCTTTGTGTTACTAACAGAAATGCATTATGCTATTCCCGAAGTGAAGTAGAACAAAAGAGGGATAATAGACAACTATATACAACAGCAATTATAGTGTCTAGTCCTGTTTTCTTTTGAATTATTAATTTTACATTCTTCATTCAAAGCAAACCCAAACAGCTAAATGAAAAACATGTGAATGTATATAATAATAATTAACGCTTGTAAAAATATAATCAATTATATAAAAATATAGAAACTAAAGAAGGAAGTTATTGTATTTTATTTAAAAGGAAGCATTTCAGAAATTCTGTTTCTCAGAATGCGGAACAAATGTACTCAAAAGAAGGTATCACCTAAAGACTCTTCTGTGAACAGAGCCTTTGGGAACCATTTGAGATGTTTCTTCAATACCAAAAATTGTCTTTGGGGGAAAAAATATGTATCTTTGTGAAAAACTTAGAGGAGTTAAACGGTTGGAAGAGTCAAATACCGAAAGGTTGATTAGAGAAGGGAAAAAAAACTCCTCTAACATTTAGAAAAGGTTGGAGAAGTCAATAATCTGCAAAAGCAGATTATGAAAGGGTTTTTTTTTTTATTCTTTGGCTAGTGTAGCTAGTGTACATAACTTCACTAATTTCAGCTGCATTTTGATAGTATCTGTTCACAAAGTTTTGTGAAGGCCAAGTCCAGTGGGTTTCAAATTGTTGTTGGGAATAACATCATGTTTTCAGACAGCTTACTGTGAGACTGCTCATTGAAAGCATCTTTCAAGGTGAGGCAGCTGAGCCTGGAAAGATAAAATTGCTTGAAAACTAAATATATGCCATACAATATTTCAAGAAATGGCAGACCCTTTTGTGGCACTTTAACTGCACAGTACAACTTATGTTCTGTCTGAATTCTACCATGGCCTAAAAATGCTACAGAATACCTTTTGTTTTTATCTAAACATGCCAGGTCCTTTAATCATCTAATTAAAGAATATTCCTAACATTTTTGATTTTCTAATTCACTTTAAACAAATGCAGTAATTGCTGAGGAAAGCACACTCAATCTCTGCATACAGTATGTGAACCAAACTTGCACCAATGCTTAAATGAGTGAAGCAATTAACTTAAAGACAGGATCACTGTACTGATGCAGTAAGGAAAAAATATTGGTGAGATTTTAACTATTATATCAAAATAGAAAACTACAGCAATATCTTGATAATTTTTGGAAATGGTTAATGCTATAAAAAAAAGTAACCAGTGTTATAGCTGTATAATTTATGTATTGCATTTACAGTTTTAATGATATTGAACTGTTAAGGCTGTGTTTTCAATCAAAATAACTCAAATTTGCCAGATTCTGAAATAAAATTACGAAGTCCTATAAGCAGGTAATAATAGAGGTTTATATTACAGACGCTGATATTTTATTGCTAAGAAGTTTGGTTTCCAAATGCAGTGGAGCATTTTCACTTTGGAACAGTGCTAGTCAGATCCCCCCTAATTTACCCATTCTCATTTTGTTAAACAACATACTACTAGTAGCACAGACTTCCAGTCAAGTGAACTGGCCTGAAAAAAAGACTACACTATTTGGGATTCTCAGAACTTTGTTCATTCCAAAGATCTGTCAAATACATGAAAACACAGGTTTTACTTCTTCTCCTCTGGTGTGTTCTTTCCTCCCATCTAGCCAATGTATTAATTTTTCGCTCACCTAATGATAGCCCCATCTAAGGATCATGTAGTACTGACATGCTCCTGTCAGCTGACTGACATGTGTACTGTGCCTTGTACACCACAGTGGCTCTGTCACCTAACATTACTAAGAACATCCATCTCAGCTTCATTTTTTGTACAATGAGATGTGCTCTGTGAATGTAATATTCAGCTCTAACCACTCTGAGGTAAATTATCAGCATAGTGCATTTTACACAACTCACATTATATCCCACAGATACAGTGTAAGCTGCTCCCTAGCAACTGCAACAAAAATATACTCCTTTAGGCATTTTTTCCAGCTAAGGAAACGAACTTTCTATTTGATGAACTTCATATATAAAACAATCTTGGCTACCGTCATCTCAAATTGTTCTGACTAATGGTCCTTAAGATGTGTTTTTAGCCCTTCGCCTAGTTTGGGTTCTGATACTGAGGTTTCTTTTGCAAACCTTCCACCTCAATGATTTTAGCACCAAGGAAAAGAAGTATTTTTCCAAACCTAGAAATATCTTCTCAATAAAAACTAACCATTTATACAAGAATTATAATCATGAGCTAGAAATCCATTTTAGATGGAAAATGTAACTCCCAGCATGCTGGCAAGAGTGAAGACCCTGGATTTAATTTGTGGAACACCGAAGTCTTTTGGTTGGACTTCACATAGTGAATGTAATTGCAAGTATTTTCAAAGAACTGTAAGTTTTTAAGTAGACTATTGCTTCTTGTGTAATCCAAAATCTATTTAAGTGAACTTAGTTAATATCTGGGGAAAAGCAGAAATTAATCCTTGTTTAAAAACAACTAGCCTCATGCTCATGCATCGCACCTCGTGATGTGACCGACTGATAACATGTGACTGCTGTGACATTGTTATTCATTTTAACACACCATAAAATATTTTAAAGGTAACACCAGAATAATAACAGCTCATTTAATATTTCACAGATGAACAGAACCCTCCACCAATAGTTCGGAATTTCCTCCCCTCTGCTAGGGAAAGGATGTTACAGCAGACAGTTCACTTCCCCAGTGGAAGTCAAGCCTTCAAGTCTGATGTTATAAGGCTGGTCAGGTTAGCCCATTCAGGCAGAGGCTAGTTTGCTGGCTTTGTACTGGTCTACATCAGCCTCCACTGGCATGCAGCCCTGTGCATGGTCAAAAAGACAGCAGTTCCAGGACAGAAGAGCAAACAGCACCTGTTAGCCAGCCACAGAAAACAGCAAAAGCTGAACAGCAATATCCTTTCCCTTCAGGAAATTCTGTCTTGGGAACTGTTACAGACCTCTGAAGGGAACGAATCTGTCAGCTGAACAGGACAACCACCACCCCTGCTCTGTTGACTGATACCTCTCTGATAAAAAGCAAATCATGTGCTGTATGACTACACTTCAAGCATCTTCCTTGGTAGCCTTTAGTGAAACTGACCCTGAAAAAATGTAAATGAAATTCACATACAAGTTTATGCCAATTTTTGACATGACCCTAGAACAAGGCCCTGGGCAGCATCTCATCACATGGTGAAGCAGAAATGCATTTTCTAAGCAGTCCTTTGTCACCACCACCTGAAGTCAAATAATATACAGAAATTGGCATATTTAGTAAAATGCCATTGCAATAAATCCTAGTTAGAACAGTGCTAACTGACATGCCCAATTTCTGAAATGAAGTACTCATCTTCAGTCACTGGGTAACTACCTTGCAAAAAAAAATGGCATTTCTGTTAGAGCCATGTATTAATCACTTTCACAATGAGTAAACATTTGAGTTCAAACTGCATTTCCATCAGAGAGTTCAATGCGGTATAGCTGGTAGTGTGGTATGAATTCAGCCTTGATGCTAAGTTTTATCAGTAGCAGTACAGTCTTTTGTTCAGCGAGATTCTCATTTCATGAAGAAACATCCTATTGACTTTTCTGTGACATGCATGTAATTTAGGTCTGCCAAGTCAGGTCTTCTGTATATGTCTTAATGACCTAATTAAAAGAACTGGTGTTATACCACTATATGAAGTAGCAAGAACAGAGGGCAGGCTGTTTCCATTTAAGCTAACAGGCAAAAAAATCTGTAGGTAACAGGTTTTAGTTCAGTTCTGAATTTCCTCAGAACAAGAAGGTACTGGGTTATACGAACACCCCAAATGATGAAAGAGTTACGTATTTTAAAGGAACAAAGAATGGATGTGGTGTACCTTCCTATGTATGAAAATCTAGCTGGATCAGAAGAGAAAAAAGTAAAAACAACTTTGCAAACTTTACACTCAGAGAAAACAAAAAAATAATATACAAGCTTTCTAGCAATGCTCCAACCATCCTTATAAAACAGAGCATACCATTTTATTTCAAATCTCCTTTAAAAGCTTCAAATGCATGTCAACTTTAATATTAAAAATATTATTGCCAACTTAAATTTCTCACCCAAACTCACACAGTTTTCACTTTTTTCTCTCTTATTATTTCCAGAACAAATGTAGTGCAAAAATTGACCAAGGTGTTCCTGACAGTAAAATACTAAAAGAGAAAATTCAGTACAGACACTATCCTGATGAAGCCCCAGGCTACAGTTTTTGTGGAAAAGGAAAGTATCAATCTTTGCAACACTGTATTCTAGAGAAAGCACTGAAGCTATCTAAATCCTGAAAACTGGATTAATAGAAATTCAGGGAAGTCCTGGCTTTTCATTCTTATTGAAGAGGGAAAGGAACTCAAGACTGACTGAATTTAAATGAGGTGCTAGATATCACTTTTAGTTAGTCCAGTGGGCTTTGGATAAGGACATTAATGTGAAACTCACTTAGCAATCAACTACTTTTACTTTTGAAAAAATATTTTATTTCTATCTGCATACTTATATATTAGCCCACCTTTTATGCATTTGTTAACATTTAATATGGTCATTTCATTCTTATGGTTGTGTTTATTGTAAATGTTCTTCGCATAAATAATATTTAAGCAGAATAATTATACTGTTAGAAGAATAACTCCAGAGAGCTATAGTTGAGGTTCTTCTCTAAAGGTGTGCAAGGTTATTACAATATTTTATTACCACAAAACAGTACATCTTCAGATAGAGGCAGTATTAGCTTGTAACTTTTCTTGTTACCACACTACCACCCTTTGCTTGTAAAGCAATTTAATCACTTCCATATTGGTTATACATGAAATATTAGTGCTGTGCTTCACAGGGAACACCTCCTGCATTTTCATTACAATATAACTGTATTACTTACAGAGTCAGAAAATCTATTTGTCTTTAAACATGTCATTGCATCTCATTGAAAAATTTCTAGCCTAAGTTTTACTAGTTAAAGAAAAAAACAGTCTTCCAGTTTCAAGTCCTCAATTCAACCAATCTGGGTTTCATTACTTTCTAAACTCCACATGTCATCTCCATGGCTCTTTTAGTTATCTTTCATATTACCACCTATTAGAACTGCTAAAATATTGTAAGTCTTTGTCTTCTGAGATAGAAAACAACTCAAAAATTTTAATATCCCATGAGATAACCTGGTACTTACACATCTAACATTAACATTCTTATCTAGCTACTGTATAGCAAAAGAAGCTAAGATTACAACAATCTTTATGGTTCTACATATGAAAGACGTGGTCATCAAATTCAAAAGATCAACATTTTATTTCTTAACAATGAAAAGATATGAAAGTCAAACAAATTGTTTTATTTTCCTCCGTTAAAATAGTCTATCAGATAAAAAAAAAAATACTGTTATTAATACCATGCCCTTTTTGACAAATTAGGCAAAAATGTCATCCAGTGAGTTAAGAAATCCTGGTGCATAAGAACAACAAGTACAAAATGGAAGCAATTACAGAATTCTGAGGTAGTTCACAAGACAACATAACAGAGTAACAATGTAGGCATGCATAAATACATACATACAGCATATTTAGATTATTTCTGAACTCCTAAATGTTGAAACTAGACTTCTGATCAGTGTTTTTATCATCACTGTGGAACTCCTAGTCCAGGCTCTTGAGTGTGTGACATTCTACAAGAAGAGTAGACTGTCAGAAAGCCAGTTAACAGTCACTTGAGCCTCTATTGTCCTCACACAACTGTGGTGCCACTGGCAAAAGCTCAACCAGGGGACCAAGCTGTAGTGTCCTTGAACTTCACCCACCTAGGCAAGTACAAGTGCCACCAGGTTCCCACATATGTCCCTGCACCTAAAACTATTTCCCGACCCAGCAGATCTCATCCCGCTCTCCCAGTTGCTCTCTGCTGGCTGGGACCAACTAGTTGTGGCCATGCCACGTCCATAATGCGACTGAAACAGAGCCAGCCAGGGCTGCCCCCTTGATTATCTCTGGCCCAAGCAAATCTGCTCTAGTGTTCAAAGCAGCAGGGAATCCAGGAGCCAAACCTGACACCATGTCTGTGCTGCACTGTGTACAGTCTTCTTCACATGTTCTACAGATAACTCAATCTCAAAGACTGTTTCTTTACTAAAAGCATTTGTACTATAACTGATACAAAAACTGATTTCTGTTATTAGTCATCATACATTTTATTTAGAGGATGTTTCAAGATACAAGATAGTAATTGCTTTGTTCTACCTGACACATATGCTTTGTCTATAAGAGAATTACAAAACACTTTTTAAAATGTAAAATCAGGTAGTATTTTTAATACAGCTCCTTGAGGCCATGTTGTTAAAACCATGACTAAAACTTTCTTTCAAACAACTGCATGTTGTGTAAGTGGAACCTTGGCCCAAAACCGTAAAATTGATAGTTTGAAAGATGGGAAAAGCCCCTTAGTTTTAAAAAATTTGGGTAGATCTCTAAAAGTTGGAAAAAACACACAGAATCTTTACTGGTATCTTGATAGAAAGAACTGCACTAACAATAAAATTCTAAATAGCTCCAAAATATCAGGTCACATGCAGTCAAAACCAACTGAGCCCAAAAGGTCTTATACAAAAATTATAACAGGTCTGAGTCTTCATTCCACGGACAACTGTACAAAATGCATAGGAATTGCTCAGATGGAACTGACTTGTTTGCTCATGCCAGAAGTCTCACTACAGAACAATCACCTCAAACTCATCTCTAGCAGTGAAAGGAAAGTATGCAGTAACTTGGCTGAGTGAGCACTGAGAAAACAGGGACATAGTTTACAAAAGACAAGATTGATTAGCACTTGCAGGTTGCTTATTTTTACAGATTCTAAAGAAATATTCCTTCCTCACCATTTTCAAATTATGAAGGAGATTATTTCCAGGTGACCTCAGCTGGGATACATTAACCAACACATGACTTCCCCAGACTTCAGGGTTAATATAGTAATATATCATTTAAAATTATATAAAACTGTATAAAATGATATAAAACTGGCCCAGGCTCAAACTCCTATGCCTTGGTGCCTGCCTCAAGTGGGATTGTGATCCCATGACAGCCAGCCAGAGTGATCTGCAGTAACCCAGCCAGCAACAGTCAGATGCATCAGTCAAAAGCCACTGACAAAATGCAACAGCAGGCAGAGGCTCAGGGAAGTTTTCCATCTCTAGGTGGGCTCTCTTTGTTCTGATAAGTCCTTGCAGGGCAAACAAAACCTAGCAGAAGCCTACTCTGACAGATTGCTAGTTGTATGATCGGCCACTTCTGCTGCACCATCCACATTCATTTACAAATTTTACTATGACTCGATGTATGATACCCAGTACAAGTGTAACACTTGCAGAGGAAAGCCTATTACTTTTGACTCAGTTATTTTCTGTGACTTTTTATTGAGTTGTTTCGCAGTTTATGTTTTACGTTCTTAAAAGAATTAATGAATTTTGTTTCAGAAAGCTGAAATGAAAAAAAAGTCTGCAAGTGGACAGCTGATGCTATGCATGACTTCTCTCTCCCAAAGGCTGCAGGTGAGCTTTTCTGCTTTTAACTACTAAATTCTCTTGATACCTGCTTTTGTCATGATTGTGCATAAGATTAAACCTCTCATTGTGTCAGATGATAAAGAGCAATTTTAGAATGTGAGCTGCAGTACCAAAATCAGTTTGCAGGAGACTTTAGCTGATATCAATACCAAATTTTAAAGACAAAGAATTACTGTTTCTTCTCTGCAAATGAAAAATTGATTAACAGTAAACATCTTATTTTGGAACTTCTCAACAGAATTAAGTCTGTTTATGTTTGGAATCAGCAGCAATAACAGAAGTATTTAATTTATTTAATTTCCCTACTACAAATGAATAAACAGTACAGAACTTCTACAAATTAGTTCTTAGTTTAACTAGTAATTTGTTTGATGCCTCTATGTTCATGCACACATCTATCAAGAATTTTTATTTTCTCCTAAGTAATATTCAGAACAAGATACCCATAAAATGATATTCAACATCTCTTCCTCACTTGGAACTAGGACATAATGTGTTGAATTGTACTCCCATTGACTTCTAATTTCATGAACTACATAGAATACATGGACAAAAGAATTTTTTTCTCAGTAGCAGTATGTCTTCCATGTGAAATGTTTCATATGATCCAACTTAGAGAATCAGTAGCAGACTGGATGCTCAAATTCTATTCCAGACTTTTCTGCCCCATTTCAATGCCTGATTAATCAATGGGAATGTTTGACTTTGTACAGTAATCTGAAATCTGCACACGAAAATCACCAGCAAGGAGGCCAGTCTCTTCGGGGTTTGCAGAACATTTTTTCACCTTAGCTGCAACACAGCAAAATATTTATGTAGAAGTATTTCAGAGCAGAAGTAGTAATGTGCTCTTCAACAAATTGATTGAGTAGAGCCAAGCAAGTAAATTAGAGACATCAGACTCAACATGACATAGTTGCCACTAACTCGGTGAGAAACTTTCAGCTGAAGTTTAAATCTTGTGATGAAAACCTCATATATTTGAATCTTTTTTGCCAACTTTTAGCAGTGCTCTGTTACTGCCTAGCTTATTTTAAGCAAATACAGTATAAACTACATATAACAGAATTTGATCTACAATTATATTTGAGCTAAGGTGCATTTTCTCTGGCCTTTTAACAAAAATCGAGCATACTCAAAGGCTTGGCAAAAAGAAAAACCAGTGGCTTTACTAAAAAGTCTGAAATTCAAGTTAAATGTATTATTTTTCTACATGGAAAAACCTTGCAAATGCTGAAAGCTTTAGGCAAACATTAATATAATATATTTTTATAGTACAATGCTATCACTGTACTAATGCCACTCTTAACTAACTGCCTAACAGACCTTATTAATTACTAAAATTTAATGTATCTTCTTAAAAAGTATACGTAAAAGAAATTAAATTGTTAGAATATTTTTTGGTTGCTCACAACAGTGTGGCTTCATTTACATGTACCATCGTACCTACATCTGAGAATTTTTTCTAGAGAAGAACATAGTAAAATTTAGCTGATGATTCTGAACTCTTACAAAAATGTTAGATGAATGATAGCACACATCTTAACACAAGAAGATATTGTCACAATTGAACAATGAAGCGCAAGTTCCACTTTTTACAATGGTAGTCTGTTTAAGGCAGATAAGCAGCACTTGTGGCACTGCTGCCAAATGTATTCAGCACAGATTCAGCAATTATCACTGCTGTGCAGGCTGACAGTGTTCATGTCCATCCATGACATCCGTGCAGGCTACCATGGGCTCACTGTGCCACATTAAACTAATTCTGAGCTGCATCAGCCAACAGAAAGCTGTTCTGACTCCACAGCTACTTGTGCATGTGGACATGCTTGTCATGAAGTAGCACAGGGTGGGTTTCAAGCACACCATGCAAATGGAATACACCAAAACCTTTTTCTGTGGCAAACTGCCTTGTTTTGGTTGCTACAGATTTCAGCAAGCAGCACTCATTCAATAGGTCAGGAATATAACTTTAAACCACCCATTACAAAACTCAAGTAGTAGAAATATATTTGTTATGTACTTGAATATGTGCTAATTTGAAAAAGCTGTTCTGATGAACTGTACTATAGTGCAAAAGAAAATGAAAGAAGAATCCTCTTGCTGCAACCAACTACAGTTGGTAACAGTCTTTTAGACAACCAGATTTACACAGCAGATGACCTCATAAATGGGTAGTAGAGCAGCTGGGGCCTTTCTTCCAAAGAAGCAAAATGTAATTCTTTAAGCTAGATATTTAAATTAACAAAGCAATAGGCTGCCTACTAAAATAATCCTGTACTTCTGCCAAGTACTCGAACAACAATAAATCAAGAAACAGAACAGCACTTCAGACTGGAGTTTGACAAGCACATAAGGCAATTATTAACTGCTGCTGTTCAACCATCTTGCTCTCCTCTTGCATTTACCTTCATAGTTCTATGTCCTCCCTTGCACAGCCTTCATAAGGTCCTCTGTGAAGCAGATTCAAACTGGCAGAAAGTGGGTTTCTGTTTTGTTTAGGCTTTTTAAGTCAGTGGCCAGGGTGGAGGAGTGGTCTTCCGCCGGACTTACGTGCTGAAGTAGTTCTGCAAAGGGTTAGGAAGGATGTTGTTACTGTGACTGGGAGAAGGGAAAACAGGATCATCACAGACACGCTGCTGGAGTTACTTGCCCTGCTGTGAAACCACTAAGTAACACTAAGTAGTAACACAGCACACTAATAATACATTTCTGGTGTTTCTTTAAACCTCACTTTCAATGCTGTTGGCAATGCAGCAGCTTTTCTAAGTGACATGCTTTGAGTATCGAATGACTAGCCTGGCTTTGAACAAGGAACATGAAGAGATCCTTTCCATATGGCGGGCTTCCAGCCTAACCTCTAATGCAACTGGGAGGGAGGAGAAGAAAAGCTTTGGTTATTATTTTCATCTTACTATGAAATACAGCTCACAAATGAAAAGTGGTTAATTAGATAGCATTGGAGTTAAGGCTGTTGTGTATTGAATCTGTAGAGAGGCTAGGAAAGCATTAAAGGTATTTGAGGAAATACCGCTTTGCACTCCAATATTTTTAAAAGCTTCTTTGGTTTTAATTAAAAATAATTTTAACAGCAATCAACATGGATCAAATACCATAAACCACCATTCTCACTTCCCCATTCACTGGAGTTGGAATAAGTGCTAGGAATGGCATTTTTTTAGAGTTTTCTTTCTCTTTTATCTGGTCTGGATTTCTGGACACAGCATTAACCTGTCTGAGTTTACTGAGGTTAAAAAAAAAACAAACATAAAACAAACAAACAAAAACACAAAGAAACCCCAACAAAAACCAAAGCCTGTGCTACATTCAAATGATTTTTAAATCTCTTAACACACTTGTCTGATATGCCACAACATTTTTATTCCTTGCACACATACATGCAAAAAAACTCAAAGTATGATACTGTTGGCAAAATTGAGACAAAGACAAGAAGTTGAGCAAAGCACTAATGTCATCATGATGGCAAAGAACTCCAGAAGCACTGTGCAGGACTCAGAGTGGACAAAAAGATGACAAATGAGCTTCAGTGTATATATATGTAGGCTAATACATCTAATGGAAAATAATCTCAGTCACATACACACCATGCTGACAAATGACTGGAGAAAGAAATCCAGCAGTCAATATTGACAGACCCTTATGTACAACAGCAATAAAAACCCTAGCAAAACATTGGGTATCATGAGGAAAGGCATCAAGAAGACAGTGCACATTTATACAGCCTTGGTCCATCCATGTCTCAAGTACTTCTGGTCTGTGCATCTCAAGAACAGGCTCTAGTCAGAGAACAAAATATCAAAAGGATGGAGTGCCTGCTTTAGAAAAAGAGACTTGAAGGGCTCTTTAGTTAGAAAAAAAGACTGAAGCAAGATATGATCAATCAAATCATGAAGATGGTAAATAAACTAATGTAAAGCTGCTTGCTAAATCCTTTAGTAATAGAACTAAGGGACCTTTACAAAGCTAGCACGACATTAGTTTATAGAGAATTAAATGCTTCTTTACAAAGGGAGTAGTAAGCTTCTAGAACTTGCTGCCATAGGAGGTTGTAAAGATAATAAAGCATCAGCAAGTTTGAAATAGACAAATTCTTGGTTTGCAAGTCCACAAGTGGGCTCTAAAAACACTGAGCAGATACATACCCACCATCCGTAATATGACAAACAAGTACGCAGGAAGAGTACAGGGGAATAGGTTCATAAAATGGCCTGGTTTGTGTAAAGTCCCTAACAGTGTCCCTTAATGTCACTGTCAGACACCAAAGCCTGAGTTTGAAGGTCCACTGGTCTGACATGGCAGAGCTTTTCTGATGTTCTTCATTACAGTTGCCTTTAGTATCTTCTACTGAGCTCTTAAAAATCCACAAAGGTTACACCTCTGCTTCTTAGCAGCTGTGAAAGATGGAGGACAGATATGAATAACAACCGTCCTTCAGTATAAATTCCAACACAACATCCTGTGCTAAGCAATAAATTAGTACTATATCTTTAAACAAAAATAAGAGTCAGACCCAGGAGGAAATATTTGCATTACTCCAGGCAGTGTGACCCCAAAAAGCCACAGATGTTGTTCCACAGCAAGATCAGCTATTTCAGTGAAACTGTAGCCACCTGCTGAGGGACGAAAGAAACAAACATCAGCCCCTCAAAGAGCTGAGCTGCAGAACCGCTCAAAGGGAAGCAAGGTTAGCCAGTAAGTCATTCACATTTTTATAAAGTAAGTCTCAAAAGACAGTAAGAGTTAAAGCCTACTGGTACTCAGATGGCAGTCTTAAAAAACTGAGTGCAAAATCCAGTATCTATCGGGTGTTTTCTACCTTCTTCTATAGCAACTGTTTATCTGTGAAATAGGTATATTATAAATGCAATATTTTGAGACTACTGATAATACAGAACACCTGCAGAGGGAAAAGGTATGCTGGCAACACTCCACAGAAATGAATAAATAAAGCTCAACAGTATTCTCACAAGATTTCATTTATGTAGTATTTTTTTCATTTGCTGTACTTTTCACATTAGCTCCCTCACCAGTATTTGGTAACAACTTCTTCTTCAGATGCAAAAAATGCATACTTATGTATTTCATAAATATTTGTAGTGATACATTAACTTATACATGCCTTAAATTACACATTTTAATCCTTAAGGGAAAAATAGAGTGTTGATGAGTAACTGTTGTAGATATCTAGATTATTCCCACTAGTTTGGGAGTTTGAATTGAGAGCTACAAAAATCAGAATGCAAGAGGGTTAAAAAGTGTCCACTTCCCACTACACAGGCAATACCTGGAAATTTTACGTTTTAGGGAGTGATACAAGAAGAAAGGCATCTCGTAATTGACATCTGTAATTCATTCATTATCACACCTTGATTCATCTCTGTATTAATAATAGCCACAAACAGGCCCACGACTCTTGTAATTCTTTCTTTCTCCTGGTTGTGCTGGGGAAAGCTGATCTCTTCCACCAGCATATCTGCACTCTATCAGTCAAAGAATGACCTGCCCATCTTTGCCTCTCTCCCTCTGTTGAAGAGCTCTCAGCATTGGGAGTTCCTGTTAAAGAGTAACTTTTCTAATTTCCTGGAAAGGCATTCTCAGGAGACAGAGGTGCTCAGGCAGAGCACTCTTGGTCACTATGCCCGTGGCACTGCTAGGCAGCAGCAGATACTATCACTATCTGGAAACAGCTGAGGCCTGTGGGTAAGCAACAAAGAGAACACTTGGGTGCTGAGGCATTTTATACTTCTGCATATCTATAGAGGTCTGCAGAGCTGCCTTGCATCAGCATTTAGAGTTGCTGTTTTGATGGAGACACAGCTAATAGCTATGAGTCTGTGTTTTAACTGCAGTTCAAAAACAGCATTAGCTTTTCCAAAAAGATCAGTGTACCATCTGCATAATCTAATACAACTAGGAGATACATCATTCATTCATCTTTTCCATGAGCTTCTGCAACTCTTCACTGGTTCAACTGAATGTACGTATGTACTTATTTCTAAAATATACTTAGTTCTAAAAAGCATACCACTTGTTTTCACAGCTGTATCAAAAGAAAGAATTTTCCTGCAAGTCATGACAAAATACATCAATAATATTTTAGTATCCATCTTTATCTATTTAACTAAATAAGCAACAGAGTGGAGAACATGAGAGAATTGACTGCTTCAGTTCCAGATTTCTTATTATGTTACATATAGTGAAACTATCCTGTAGAACTTATTACTACAAAAGCAGCTTAGGAAAATTCAGGATATCTCAGAGTGTTGGGAAGCATACAGATAGACTCATTTTCTTTTATATGGAAGAAAACCATGAAAAGCAAGCTAAGACTTTCTGAAACTTCTGCATTCTCCTCTAACTCTTAACCAGGTATGAGCATTATGTAATTATACTACTTATGAATATTCATAAATCTGCAGGTGATTAATATTTTTAACAGGTAAATTAACTTAATACACTTAAATTTACTTCAGTGGTGGAATGATTGCTGCTCCACAAATTTACTTACTAACAGACAAAGAAGCTGAATAAACACTGAATTGAGCACCTTTCTGAAATGACAGCATTGAAATATTTTCATGTTTTAGAAAAGGTTTCCTCAGAACTGTGCATGGAAAAAAGGTCTTTAAGACAAAGATTGGCTATGTAGCAAATACACTGGCATACATTCTACTGCATGCATGTTCTCTTGGGAACAGCCCCACTGAAATGACTGTCAGAAATAAAGTATAGTCATGTGCTAAAGGTTCTACAGTTTACCCATTCACAAACTAAATTTTTAGATTAAAATTTGGTGTCACTCACAAGGGAGGGCAGAGGGAAAGCTTAAGTGTTTTCAGCCTGCAATCTACAAAGATTTCACTGCTCTCTTCCACAAAACAACCATAAAAATTTGGGATTTTCTTTCCTAAAAAAGCACATAAGGAAAATATGGATGGTGTTATGAGGCAGACAAGCAAAACTGAGTGCATCTCAGACATTGCATCATGAGTATGTGCGACATACTTGGATGAGGATTGTTCTCTACATTAATCTAAAATACTCTGACGACACTGAATCAGGTTAACTAAATGAGGTTTCTAAAAACTGGTTTGACAATATGACATTAGCTGAACCTGTATAGATCTATCCAGAATTAGAGATGTACAAGAACTGAAATTTTATTAGCAATTTATATTCTGCCAAAAATGTTATTGAGTGGGTAACTATGCAGGGTAGGAACAATATTTAACCTGTGTCAGCTCTAAATTCCACACCTCAAATCTTTACACTTACTTGTGCCTTCCCCACAGCTGTAAAAATGGGCTTCAGCTCCCCAGAGCAGAGCATGTTTGTGTTACAATGGTGTTTGCACTAGTTATTCACCCTTGCATCTATCATGATATAAAACATTTCTGAAAACACGTTATGCATCACGTGATTGAACACATCCTTATAACTAACTAATCTGAATACTCTATAAAGAAAGGGCAAAAAAGATCAATACACTCCTAGAAAGTAGAAAAGGAAGCTTAAAGGTACAGAGGAAGTAAAAAAAAAAACCTGAATCAAACTTAATGCTCTCTACATTTTCTGCAGATAGTGTTTAAATGTTTAAAATACCCAACTCAAAAGATGCAAAATAACCAACAGATAGCACGAACTATTTTCTCTCCGTCCGTTAATTGTGGATGCTATACTGCTTGCTACTGAATCAATGTCAAAACGCCTCTTTATTAGCATGACTAGAAGATCAGGTTCTTAATCGCAAAGTCTGGCAACATCCTGGCAGATTCCTTGAAATGTTATATAATCAATGTACTTAATGTTTACAACGACATCTCTACAGAGCATCTAAAGGCTGTTTTTTTCTAAATTAACAAGATTTGACAACACTTCAAAGCCTTCCAATATTGTCTTTATCGCTAAAAGTACAGTAGGTTACGGAACAATGGAAAGGAGTGCATGGGGATAAACGGGATTTCCTCTTTCTAATTCCTCCGTCTCAATAGCCAGTGGTCATGTATCAACCGTCACCGATACGCTTACTTTAAAATAACTTTTCTTTGAGCTCACTGTGTTAACAACTTTAAGATCCAGTCTGCGGCCACAACACCACCACTGCCGCCTCCGGTTGTGTGACTCTCCCCGCTGGGCGTCCGGGAACATCCTCGAGTAAGATGCTCCCTTGAAGGGAAGTTCGACCCTCCGCCCCCAGACGAGCGCGGCGGCGCCGATCGCCCCAGCGCGGGCCCGGGGCTCGTCCGCGCTGCCGCTGCCCAGCGGGGCACGGCGGGGCCGGGGCACGGCGGG